>VXAX01003646.1:3600425-3670321 GCA_013399835.1 Leptocoma aspasia | reverse complement strand
AAAAAAAAAAAAGAGATTTCATATCCTCCAGGGTGCTGGGCAAAGAGCATCATATTTCTTTAGTTATCACTCATTAGTTATCACCCATACGCTTTCCTATATGCTGGAAGGACCAGTATCCCTACAGAAAAAAATATGCTTTGAATCATTTTAAGGCTTTGCAGCCTTTTCAGGTTCCCCTACATTAATATTTGTGTGGGCTAACTCATGCAGTAAATTAGGCAACTGTTGATTAAATTAGAGTGACCTGAGAGAAAAAGAAAAAAAAAGGAAAGCTGAGGAAATATTCTTAAAGGAAGTGTTTTTAATGGCTCAAAATCTTCAAACTGCTGCGGAGCATAGCTGGAAAATCAATTTGGAGTTTCATTTGTTTCTGTTCTCAGAAATTACCCAGATTTGGCAGTTGTGCTCCAACATTAATGATTTCAGGTACTTAACCTTGCTTTATGAATAGAATTCAATCCAGCCTTAAGGCCAGTTGGCAATTACTGCAATAGGCATCTGTATGACATGCTTTAAAACTCTATATAAATTGCAAAAATGTGGTGAGGGGTGGGGTTTGTAGGGATACAACAAACTCAAAAGGAATTCCTAATGGCAAAACTCCATGCTAATCTTTATCTAAGCACATGAGTCATAAAGTGCAGGAGGAGATGTTGGTAATATTTGTCTCACACTAAGAAGACACCATGTCAGGTAATGCAAGAGAAATGAGTATTCTTGAAGCAATGAGACTGAGAGTGTTGGTGTCACATAAAGTGCTGCCTAAAATTAAGAAAATTTTCTGAGAACAGTGGTGGAAATAGACTACTAGTATTATTCAGGTAAGGTTTTACTGTGTTAACAAACAACTGGAAGACCTGGAGCAAAATCAAGGTATTTAAACATAAAATACTGAAGGATCCATTCCTGGTCTTAGCAGTTATTGTTCTCCCAAAATTTTAGAAAAGTGATTTTCTTGATTAATGTAAAAAGATAAAATGGTACAAAAGGTCAGCTAAGAAATTATCCTAGTTTTGGTTATCTTGTTTGTATGGGCAAAGAACAGAAGAAATATGCCAACTTTTTGTTCTCGCTGCCATCTAACAGGTTTGGCAGGAATTTTTCCTGTCTGTCGGTGCAAATCTGCTCTGGATCCTTCTCATTCCTTCCCATTTATTCTTCTAGGAAGTGTTAGATATTGTCTTTGTAACAGAACTGTTGGATTGATATGGTGCTACCTTTCTAACATTCCCTTTAAATATTTATCTTTAGCTGTTGGCTGTCTGAATTGTAGCTTGTCTTCAGATTGGATTAGTGAATGCTTGTCACTTAAAAAGGCAGAGTAAGATGGAAAGAAGTGAAAAGTTTCAACAGGAATGGTAAAATAGATACATCTGTAAACTGTTTTCTGATCTTTAACTCATGAGACCATTTCTCAAGCCATTTAACAAAATTTTTAATCAGTGTTTCAAATATTCATACTGCTCATTTCAGAGAAGGCCTTCTATCTGCATACAGTTACTTTGGAAGAAAACTCTGGATTACTTGAATGTGTTGACTCTCATTAATGCAGAATCAGAGTCCCTGATCTCTTGTAGTTCAAAGTACCTGGAAAAAATAATAGCTTTAACAATATCCCTTTTCATAAAAGCAATGAAATATAATTATGTCCTGCAGCTCATTTACTAGTGCAATTGGTGCAAGACACATTTTCCCTTCTTTCTTTCTTTCTTTCTCTTAGCTAATAAGATCATTAGAATAACAGAAAATAAGGCTGGAAAGGATTTTGGGATTGGTTCTTTTGCCTCAGAGTAGGATCAGTTAGACTTGTTAAACTTCTCACAGATGATTGTGTGTAACTAATTATTATTTTTACTTTTTTTTGCAAGTTTTGAAGGTCAGCCATTTATTAGTCTCTAAATGAGCAAAACCTGGGTAGTTCTGAGACAGAGAAGTAACCAGATAGACCTGCTGCCTTAATAATTTGTATTTGCTGTCTAGCTCTAGTTGAACTGGCGTTGGTAATTCACTTAACAGCCAGCAGTTTTGCTCTGTTCTCAGGAAGACTCAGGCTGCTGCGTTGGGGGTTACTGCTGCTGACTGTTCCTGTTTAATATTTGCAATTACACTGGATTTTGTCAAAAATCTGTGAGGTGATCATGTGACCAAGAAAGTCACATTGTAAGAAAATCTCACAAAATTTAAAATATCTCCAGGTGCCCCAGCCCACTCTTTCACAATTGTTAACATTAATTTTTTTTTTTGTGGTCTAAGATGAGTTTTTTCATTTTAAAGTCCAGTTTAGATTCCTTATTTGTTATCCTTTTTTTTAATGAATACTGTTTTCTCTTCAAAAAACCTTTTATATTCTCTTTCTGTGTTCTTCTGAGTCATCTTTAGGCTGAGAAGTTTGATTTAATATTTTTTTAGAACCCACTGTCTCATAATAAGAATGTATTTAAAGTCTTCTTTTCCATATGAGTTTTGCCATTGGTTTCTCTGGAAAAAAGACGTACAGAATACTATCAAATTGTTGTATTTTGGATATTAATTAGCCCTTGAAATTGATTTTTAACATTAAATAGTTGTTTAAAAAAACTGCTCTTTGCACATCCATGTAGAGATTGTCATGTAAGAGGTAGAGATCTAAGTTTCTGATACATAATTAAAAACCCAGAGAAAGTTAGTGGTCATAATCTTCAGTTTCTGAAGTTATCTTAGCCTGTCTGTTTCACTTTGCTTACAGGCTAGATATTGCTTTCAGAGTTGTGATCTGCTGTAATGACATGGTGTGTCAGCTGTACACACTCTGTTGTACCTGGTTGGTGCACTGCTCTCTTTTCATTAACAGATTGTTTCTAGATAGTCTGACACAGAGCTATTGTTTAGTTTCACAAGCATCATTTCTACACGGTTGCAGATAATTATGGCTTCATGACTTTAGATAGTGCTGCTAATGTCTTTTAATTATGGTAGCTACACCAATATGTTAGTTGGCCTTGCACGTTGTGTTCTGGCATGGTTGAATTGTTCACAAACTCTAAGAATTATTCCAAAAACTTATAAACCAGGTTAAGAATCTTTTTAAGGTTAAAAATGGTAAAACTATTTCGTATGTAAATTCTAACACAGGGTGGTGTTTACATCAAAATACATGCTTACTGCTTCTGTTTTGTAGTAAACTGATACATAGTCCTGAGGCAGTTTATGCAGCTGCAGAACCTGTTTAACTGATGGACTGTTGTGTACAAATCATCTTTAAATGGATTAGGTCATGGTCATTGCAGTGAAAAAGAGCATTACCATATGATCAGTGCTTTCTACAGCCCAGCAATCTAAATGAAGATCAAAGCTCAGGAAACTAAAAGCCTATCAAAAGCAAGATGAAATGCAATGTGCCGTGTTAAATGTTCAAAAACTCTTTTGTCAAATGATTGTTGATGAAATAATAAGATCAGAGCCAGAATTCATCACAAAATCAGTTTTGAGTAGTCATGGGAAAGTATCTTACTGTGAATCAGAAAATTGTTCACTTATGTTAGAAAATGCTACGTATACTCTAAAATATGAAGTAGTACGAGTCTTGTCCCTGTTGTCCCTGTAGGTGTCATAACCCAAACCTAAAAGGACTAGATTACATCAGGTTTTGGTGGGTTTTGGTTGGGTTTTTTTTGTTGTGGTTTTTGTTTTGTTTTGTTTTGTTTTGTTGTTTTTCCTTGATTTCCTGGGAAGAAGTTACATTTATTGGTCTTACCTATGGAAATCTTTCAATAAATTTTCATCGGGTTTCCTTTCCTCTATTCTTCAGACAATATGTCTGATTTCAGTGAGTGTTTACCTCTCCCAATTAATATCTCAATTCCTTTAGGACTCTTTAGAATTACCTGGTTTTGGTGCATTTTTTAGCTACTTCTACCGATTTGTTCTAAAACCTTTCTACAGTCTCTTCAGTCTGACCCAGCTCTCCTAATTGCCCCTGCAAAGCACTGTGTGGTTGAAGACATCTAAGCAAGCTCATCAGTGCAAAGCATTAATTCATCTGTACCCTTCCAAGTGTGCTTTGTTGCACCCCCATGACCCAAAATTCTCCTGTTTCTCATGCTCTTGAGAAAGATGCTACTAGCCAGTAGCAGGTTGCAGCTGTTCTAGCATGTTCTATACTTCTAATGTGCCAGTACTAAATGCTGGGTTTTGGCATGGATGCGATTTGCTCTCTTGGAGATTGTCTTTTTTTAATAATTGTGGTGACTAAGTCAGTATCATTTTGATCCAAGTCCAATAGTGTACTCAGGAAACAGTCAAGCACTGCTTCTCCTCTTCTGAGATGTTAGTTGTTCCAAGATGATGTTAGTTGTCTCAAGAAAATGTAGTTTAAGTGGTGTAAAATTGTTTCTTATGTGCCATTGTGACATTTACTCCATATGTAGAAGGGTAAAACACCTCTTCCATTATTAGTCCTCTACACTCACACCCTTTTCCCAGCAGCTCCTCTGGATAGTTAGGAAAGTAGTAATAAAAATAACAATAGCAACAAAAATAATAATTTTTCAATTATTTGGGCATTAAAAATTCAGTCTGTATGAATTCAATGTTTCTTATTGACACTGTTAATTTTTGTGTCCTATTTGACTATTGGCTTTCTCTAATATGTAAATACTCCTCAGATGTCCCTATTACTATATCATTCCTATACAATTAGTTCACCTTCAGTATTATCATTCATCACATATTGGACTTTTCACCAACTTTTTGAGCTATGTTATTATCACATAGAGCCAAGTATTTGAGGCCACCACCTTATTTTTAGGCTCTTGAAAAGTGTTTGAAAGGATGATCTTGAACTGATCATCTCTTTTTATAGACCTGCTTAACAAGTTGGGGTTTTTTTTGGCACTGTAATTCACTTAATTCACTGTTTCTTTTTAGATGTTTATCAACTCTTATGTTAAACTTTATTTTTAAATTTTTATCTTTAGTTTAATGTCTTAATCCCTAAAATATCTTCTAACATATTATGTTGTTCTCCTTCACACCTGTTGGCTTTTTTTAAATCTTAAAAAACTATTCTTTTTCAATTATCAATTGAAATCAATTAAAATTGCTTTTAATTTCAGTTGTGAACAACTTGTTTTTGTTGTGCAGTGAGACATTTCTTTCTTTGTAGGCTCATCTATCCCAAGATTTCCCAAGTCATAGTAAATTAAACCCACTCTGTCTACTACTGTTTTCTGTATTATGCCTTGAATATATCAATGGGACCTGTCCTCTTTGTCTTGTCCTAGTCAAGATACAAGAAGCACTTCAGAAAATTGCTCTCAGAGAGATCTAAGGCTTGAACTGCCTTGTGGTAGGTATGGTTTTTGCCTTGAGTAACTCTTGCATCCACTTCCTTCTCACTGCACTGTAATCCCTTCCCACAGCCCAAAGACTTATAACTTTATTATCCTCTCCCCTGACTGCAGTTCCTGTTGCATCTGAGTTTCCCACATTAGTTAATTTATTTTTAGCTTGTGCCAGTATACACTTAGCATAATATGCATGGGCAGAAAAGCTTGTGTTTTCCACAAGGTGAGTTTCACCTGTGAGTGAAAAAACCAGGTGTTTTCCACCTGTGAGTTTCATGTAAAAATGATATTTTGCTGGCTGTCCAACTTGGGATATGAGCCAACAATGGAGATACCATCCCTTGACTTAGTTGTGTTTATTGCTCCTGTAATAATTCCTTGATTACATGAGGTTTTTTCCTTCCAAGTCAGTTGCCAGCTAAATGAGTTCAGTTCACTAGGAAGATGGTAACATACAGAAAGTGGATAAATAGAAATATCAAGAAAATCTTTGAGGAAGTGTGAGAAAGCTCTAGAAGATTGTGACCACTGAGGTCTGAGACGCAGGAGTCAGCTGGCAATACTGAGAGTCAAGCTAGGCAGACAAGCTCAGGTTCAGGGGGCATCTTAGCACAAATTAAATTATTTTTTATGGCTGCTCCAGTGAAGCTACTGTTAAAGCCTTGGCAACAGCCCAAAGAAAGTCTGTGTTGAAGAGATTTAACTGCAGTTGGAATAAATAATCCTTATGCAACAACTGAGTCAGTGCTGAGGAAGGAGTGTGTGTTTTTCACTTGTGTACACAAGAAAGAAGGGAAAAATCTCTCATCTTTTGCACATCCAGGAAAAGCACTCAGGATGTCAATACCTTGTTGTTTGTCTTGAATTTCACTTGCAGTGCTGCCTCAGAAGGCTTCTGTATGGTAAAAACACTCATAAGAACTTTAGGATTGCTTTCCTGAGATCATAAACTCTGAACCTGCAAGTTTTGTTTGCCAGGAGGCAAACTAGTTTGCCAGTTTGAATCCCTCTGACACATGGTGTTTCTGCCAGTGTTCTTCAGACAAGCATTCTCTTGCACTGCGAGATTTGTGCAATAGAGATAAACCCGGCCTCACACTCCTGAACAAGCCTGAAAAGACATTTTTTCATCAAGAAAGAAGGGTTGATTCTAAATTGTAATCCAGACTGCATCTCAATCTGGAAGCTTGAACCTATCTCTAGTTTACATCTACTGGCCCTTGCAATAGCTGAAAAGATTTGTGTTTCTTCAGGACAAGTAAGGTTGATGGTTCATTTGCCTGGCTCTTATTTTGAGAGCCCCTGACTGTACCAGGCACCTGTAGTTCACAACAAAGCTTCACTTTGGCATGAGTGACCTTTTTGACCACTATCAGAATGTCACCGCCTCGGGTGCTTTCTTTCTGAATGTTTTGTTGTGAACTGGTTATTGAACTTCTCCTTCCACTGCCAAGAGAGCTGTGCTTGTGAAACTGGTGGCATAGATGGATGTCTGTCACCTGTGCACGGGGGAAGCATTGAGCCCAGCAGGCCATGAGGGATCAGAGTGCTCAAATGTGCTGTGACAGCTGTGTAGTGTGATGGCTGTGGCCCTGTGCTCTGGCTGACAGGATGAGGAGCTCTGCAGTATGTAAGGGATTTTTCTGCCTGCATAAACAAAACCCTGAGATACAATCTTTGTACTACCTTGGGACTTAAGACATTTGAGTTTCACTTTTTTGTCTGTCCTTTTATTACTATTAACATAAAGCAGTATCATTAATGTGGTTTACATTTCATGTGTGTATAGGGCATCACCTTGCCAAGACCCACAAGTTTTATAGCAACAGCTAAGTATTTCATTTTTGGAATCTGAAGGAGTTCTAGTGCAATTAATCACAGCATAGTCTTCTAAATTTGATATAATTCAATATTAATCAGATTTAATAAGCAAGAGGATGAATCAGGGCATTGCTAATAGTATGCAGAATCTTTAGACCATCATCTGAAAATCAGTGCTACTTAGAGGTTAGTGAGGTGGTTTCTGAGAATTGAATCTGAAAATATCTTTGCAGTGTCTCTGGCAATACCTGGAGTGATTACATTCTGCAGTTCACTCAGCTAAGCCTTCATTATTCATATTCAGTGACTGGTATTAAAACCCTGCATGAAAATCAGGGCATAAGGTGGGATGGTGCACCCAGCTATGTAGTGGAACAACTGAAATGCTGAACCTCAGAGCACTTTGCAGGGGGCATAGGTTAGTCTGTGACTGTACATAAGACATCTCCAAATTAGCTCAGGAGGTGGTTGCAAGAATGGTTGCACTGACATGTCATCTTCATTGCTGATCACAGTTTTTAGAGCCCTGGGCAGATGGAAATGTCTCAGAAATTTTTGCAATTCCTCCATGGATGAAAGGAGGTTCCCTTGGGCATCAACTTAATGACTTCTCTAGACATTCCAATGATTTTGGAAATAACCAAGTATAATATGTAGAAAGATAGCAAAGGAGTGAAAAATAAGGTTCTTGTCAGTGAATATCTTTTTACTATTTTGGTTTCTACAGGTATTCAGCCATCACTACAGTACCTAAATAACTTCCAGCAATATGTTAACATGTGCAAATAGTCTGAGTCCAGGAGTACCTTTTCCTTCATTCATACTCTTTTCAACTTGAAACCTCAGGACATATTTCTTTAAGGAAAAAAATTGGTATGTCGTTTGTGTAAAAAGTGTACATAATTCTTTTCTTTCATATCATTTTATATATACATAAATTTATAGATATAAAGTACTACATCTCTCTATTACAAAGTCTATATGTTACAGGTTACTCTATTTTATATATATTTATATATTGCCTTTTCGGAGCAAATAATGAGGAGATTCTTCAGATTTTAGGAAGGAGATTCCATTTAAGGTAGAGATCAAATGCAATGGAAAATTTAATAAATGGAGCAAAGACAGCACTGAAGCAAATGTCTACTTATCTTCATGACCAGTATGCCAGCTGAGGCTGCAGGCTGGCTATTTGTTGAAAGAAAGCAGAAAATTGTGCTTTGCTTCAGAGATGGGAATGCTTCAAGACTTGTGAAGAGTACAAAAGGATTACAGCTTTGTATTAATGTTGTACTGAAGCCAGTGAAAAAGAGGTGCTCTCTAATTATTGTAGCACAGCCATGAAGTATGTTTTCCATAGCATTCTCCTAGAGAAATTGATTGCTCGTGGCTTGGATGGATGTACTCTTTGCTGGATAAAGACTGGCTGGTTGAGCCCAGAGAGTGGTGGTGAACAGTCACATCCAGTTGGCAGCTGGTCACAAGTGGTGTTCCCCAGGGATCACTGTTGGGGCCAGCCCTGTTTAGTATCTTTATCAGTGATCTGGATGAGGGGATCGAGTGCACCCTCAGTCAGTTTGCAGATGACACTAAGTTGGGCAGGAGCGTTGATCTGCTGGATGGTAAGGAGGCTCTAGAGAGGGATCTGGACAGGCTGGAATGATGGGAAAAGGCCAGTTGTGTGAAGTTCAACAAGGTGAAATGCTGGGTCCTGCACTTGGGCCAGAACAACCCCATGAACACTTCAGGCTTGGGAAAGAGCAGCTGGAAACCTGCCTGGTGGAAAAGGACCTGGGGGTGCTGCTTGACATCCAGCTGAACATGAGCCAGTGTGTGTCCAGGTGGCCAAGAAGGCCCATGGCATCCTGGCTTGTATCAGGAATAGTGTGGCCAGCAGGACCGCGGCAGTGATTGATCCCCTGTACTGATGAGGCCACACCTTGAGTGCTGTGTCCAGTTCTGGGCCACTCACTTAAATAAGGACATTTAGGGGCTGGAGCAGGTCCAGAGAAGGGCAACAGAGCTGATGAAGGGACTGTAGCATAGGTCCTGTGAGGAATGTCTGAGGGAGTTGGCAGTGTTTAGCCTCGAGAAAAGGAGGCTCAGAGGGGCTCTTATTGCTCTCTACAGCTACAGAAAGGAGGTTGTAGCCAAGTGGGAGTCAGTGTCTTCTCCTGATAACAAGCAACAGGATGAGAGGAAAGAGTTCAAGTTGCACCAGGGGTGGTTTAGATTGGATATTAAGAAAATGTTTTCACTAAAAGGGTTGTAAAAGCGTTCCCAGGATATAGTTGAGTCACCATCCCTGGAGGTATTTAAAAGACTTGTAGATGTGACACTTAGGGAGATGGTTTAGTGGTTGACTTGGCAGTGCTGGGATAATAGTTGGACTCAGTAGTCTTAAAGAACTTATCCAACATAAATGTTGGCTCTGTGATTCTGTTATGTACATGGATACCTAACTTCTTTCATGGATGTTTTGTGGATGTGAATGGAAAAACAAGGAATGACTAATCCTGTGGGGTTTCAGTATGTGTATGCTTCGTGTGTCTGTGCCTAACAGAGGCAATACTAGGAACAAACCTGAAAGCTGCAAGGGTTGGACAATGGCCAAGCAGGATGAGGACACTTGTCAACTGCTAGTGGTGTTGTGGAGAGGAGATTCTAAAATCCTGCAGTTTCCTAGAAGGCCTACTAGTCTTCTCTATCTGTGTGTAGTTTTCTGTGTACTCTATTTCATACAACAAATGCTCAGTGTAACAGGAATCCAATCCCAGCTATCTCCAATTCTATTAAAAACTCCAGTTGTAGAAGACTGGAGCCAGGCATGGTTCTGAAGGGCACAAACCAAACTCTGCTTTTATGCCCTCTTTCTTAAAATCTTCTTTCAAAGAAATCAGAATTGTATTTGACACATGAAGGAACATTTCTCTTCTTTCCCAATGCCCTCCTCTGCCAGCACAACTGTAGTGTAAGCATCGGTATGTGGGTGAATTTGCACAGCTAACACCTTTGAAAAGATGTTGGGTGGTTTCCCAATGTTTGTTCTCTTCTACACTTCAGCTTTAAAGGTAAGAAATGGGCATTTATCTCACTTCTCTTTTGGGCTCTTTAGAAAAGATGAGAGGATAGATTTTTGTACAGTCTGATCCCCAGCTGAGCCTGATAGGCTCAGCTGCAGTCGGAGTTTAGTCACTGTCTCAAATAAGTTACCCATTAAGGTAGAATGTGTAGAAATGCCCAATTTCACACTTTACTGAAGCTCTTTGCTTGTTTACATAGTCCATCTAGACCTTGTTATGGAAGAAAGCCTGAAAATGTGAAACAAATAGCTGGATAAATTAGAAAATCTAGTACTAATTTTTAATTCAAAATACTTTAAAGCAAAAAAATTCTACATTGCCAAAGCGCCTGATCCGTTGGCTTTACATACTTCAAGAGTGTCACACTGAATGTAGGTACAGATACATGACTTGAAAACTTTATGTGAAAAGCATTGTAATAGAGAGATGGCCAAGATGTTTCTGTAGCTGTATGTGGCCTATGGTGCCAGGTTTATATCATGCAACCTCGAGGAGACTGGGCTGACATGGAGTTCTTGGAATAAAGTTGGGTTTCTGGATGTGGAATCAGGGAAGGAAACATAGGCTGCGAAAATATTCTTTCCAAGCTGGCAAAAAAGTCACCTTTTGGGTCTGAGATACTTGGATGTGTTGTGTGGGGATTTGTAAACATATTAAGCATTTGACATATAATTGAAAGAGGAGAAAGACTGGTCATCTCTCATCAGAAAATACGCTTTCCCCATGTTGTCTAACTTCTCCTTTTGGCAATGCATGTTCTCACTGCTTCAATTTGCATTTCAGTAATGTTTCTGTCCCTGTATAGAACCACTTCTCAGGCAAAGCTGGAAGCTGCTTCTGACAATAGTCTGCAAGCTTTGTGCTTTATTTGGGAAGAGGCCAAAGGTAACAATGATTCTGCTGTGGTAAGAGCCAGCTTCTAGGAAGATAAAAAAAACCTCAGTCTCCAAAGAATGATCAGCCCAGTTTTTGTTCAGAAGGTCTGCTCCACTTGTCCAGCTCCTGGAGAAGAGCAGACAGGCAAAACGAGCAGAATCCTTACTCCTTTCCTTAGAAGGAAGGGCAGGAAGGTGCAGAAGAATCCCAGTAGCTGTACTGTCTTCTGCCTCTCCTGCCTCGTGTCACCCTGCAGTAACATGGATGTTTGGTCCATTTTTACAATGCTGAGAATTGAAAGGGAGGAGGATGGAACACCAAGCAGGAACTAAAGGTATGAAACCTGGGAAAAAGGTGGTGGTCAAGCTCTTTTTGCCTGGAAATTACTTGGAATGAGAATAATACTCCCTAGAAAAGGCTGGAAGTAAGCAAATGCCACTCCTAGCTTCAAGGAAAAAAAAATCTGGGGCATTACAGGCTGGTCAGTGTCACTCTGATCCCTGGGAGCATGAGGGCATGAATAATTGTGGAAACTGTTTCCAGACACTTGAAAGACAAGGTGATTAGGAAAGTAAACATGGATTTTTAAAGGAGAAATTGTACCTGGCCCAACCTGATAGTGTTTTGTGGTGAGCTGACTGGCTTGGTGGATGAGGGGAAAGCAACACTGTTGTGTATCTTGACTTTAGCAAGGTTTTTGACATTGTTCCCTAACATCCTTAAGACAAAATGGTGATGGATGGTTGAGGTAATCAGACAGTGCAGCAGGTTGAAAACTGGCCGTACCAATGGGCTCAGAGGGCAGCTGTGGCACAAAGTCCAGCTGGAAGCTGGTCACTAGTGGAGTATTCTAAGGATCAAAACTGGGTGAAGAACTGATTAAAACTTCACTAATCACCTGAGGGATGTGACAAAGTACACCCTCAGCAAATTTGCAGATGATAGACCAGAGGGATGTGTTACTACTCAGAAGAGTTTCAACAGGCTGGGGAAATAGACAAGAACTTCATGAAGTTCTACAAAGGTAAAAGCAAAGTCCTGCACCTGGAGATGGATAACACCATACATCAGCTGTGTTGGGGGCTGTCTGGCTGAAAAGCAACTTTGCAGAAAAGGGCCTCGGGGTTCTGTTGGACACCAAGTTGAATATGAGCCAGTAATGTGTTCCTACAGCAAAGGAGACCAACAATAACCTGAGCTGCATTAGGAGGAGTTTGGGCAGCAGGTTGAAGGAGGAGGCTCCTCCCCTTTATCAGCACTGGTGAGACACATCTCCAGTGATTTGTCCAGGTCTGGGCTCCCCCGTACAAGGGAGACATCGACATACTGGGGAGTAAGAAAGGAGAGAAAGAAAGGTTGAGTCAGACTCTTCTCAGTGATGACAAGAAAAAGACACAAGAGACAATTAGCAAAAATTAAAATGCAGGGAATTTCACTCAAATCTAAGGATAAAAAAATTTTTATGGTTAATAGCAGACTGGAACAGGTTGGCCAGAGGGGCCATCTTTCGTGATAGTCAAAACTCAGCCAGACAACATCCTGTGCAACCTGTTCTAGGTGACTGCATCGACCTAGATGACATCTGTAGATGTTTTCTTCCCACTTCTCTACCATTTCTGTGATCTTTTCAATCCATTTGTGGAGTCAGCTGTCCCAATTGCCAAAGAAAAGTCTGAAAATCCCATACAAAAACATCTTGCTATTTCAATGTCAGTGATATTTTTTGTGTGAGGGTAACTCATATTTTTTTAACCTTTGGGGTTGTCACTAAAGACTAAGTATAGATGTGCTTGATGATGAAGCTTGGCAACTTAGAAATGGCTTCTTTTCTTCAAGTAAAAATAAAGATAGAACCTTACCAACTGTTTAGCTGGCTGTTGAAACTCCTTAGTTGCTGGGAGTGTCTGTACACATGAGAACATTTTGCTTGGGAGATCCACTAAACGCCTGAACTTCTAAGATATTTAAACCCTGGTGAATGTACCTAAAGAAAAAAATAGCCTTCACTTTACCCATGCAAGATGGGGCTGTAAATGAGGCTCTGTTGGAAATGAATCTCGCTATCATCTTTTGGCAGTTTTCATAAAATCCCAACTCCACATTGCTGGTTTCTTATAAAAAAACTACAGAGAATGACGCAGAAATTGTCCCTAGATGGCCATGTCAGCTGCACTAAATAGATGTCTCTGATGGACAGTGCATTGGTTTGACCTTTTTAGGCTGTGCTTCTGTCCTCAGGCAGGACATATAGCAGACCTTAGAACCAGTTCTCTTATGAGCTGTATTTCCCAGAAGATACCTAAATCTTGTTCTTAATTATGCATTTTGGCAGTAGGAGCACAATTTCCATTGAATTCAACACAGATCAGCACACATATTTTAAAACCTCTTAATGCAATTAGAACTATATTAAGGTTGCAAAATCCATTGCCAGGACACAGGAGCTAAAGAAAGTGCCAGCAGCAGGAACAGGTTGTGACAATGGTGACATGTTGACATCTTTTCTTCCTGCTGTCATTCCTTGTGTCCCTAACTACTAACATCTCAATTATTTAGTGTCACATGCCAAATCCTGATAGAAATGTTGCAAGAAACTGTGGAGGTAAAGTTTGGAGTCCTCATTATAACAAGAATGATTAGGCAAGCTTTCTGTATTTTTGCCTGTAGCATTATTTGTCTTGAACAACGTCTGTCATCTTTCCTTTTGGTGATGCTGTCATTGTATGATTAGGCATTGAAACCCACTGATTACAGCAAATAATGTGGAAAAACTCCTAGATATGTGGCAGTCTTCATTTTGCTATAAATAATGAGTAGTCAGGAAGTCGAAATGTTTGTTTTGTTTTGTTTTTCCTGCCTCTCTCAAAGTCTGTTTCATTGGATTCTGATTAATGTTTCTAAGTTTGGAGCCAAGAATAAATCAAGAAGAAGGACCATAACTGGAGGGATGCCAGTCTGTCTACAGATAATTTGTCTACTCTGTGAGCAAAGGTGTTTATGGGTCATGACTAGTAAATGGCATTCTGAGTGATCTTTTCCACTTGATCAGACAATTAATTTACAATATGCTGAACCCAAGTAAGTGGTGGATATCTTATCAGAAAACCGTGCCTTAGTGTTTTCTGAGGCACCATATCATGTCAGAGCATGATGTAGCCATGTTGTGAGACAGTGTCCCATTTAGAAAAGCACGATTATTCTGCTCTCAGGGATTTCACCTAAACTTTCGGCTATGTAGATCAATGGGCTTGAGAACCTGTATCTTCTTTGATTCACCAGAAGAATGATACTGCCTCCCTACATACCTACAAAACCTTTTTGATCCTACTCCAACCCTTTAAAACCTCCACTGTTCCTCAAATTCTCTTTTTCCCAACACAGTCCTTAACATACAAACTCTCTCTTCATTTACATACTCCATCCAAAGGCCTTTTGCTCTCCTTTCTAGCCCATCGCTCTTTAAGCAGCTGTCATTAAGTTAAATTTACATACACTCCATCATTCATAGCTCCTTAACTTGCAGCATGTGTTTGCAGCAGCAGATGGAATCAGGAAGAAAAATCAACTGTGCTGCCAGGTTTCATTTCCCAAGGTAGAGAGTGGCTATAGATCAGGAAGGAATAAGGAGACTGAATAGGAGAATGCACACTAACTTTGCTGTACTGTGGAGGATGCTTGAACAGCTCTAAATAAGCTGTACTTCTGTTCTGGTCCATGATCTGTCCCAGGGACAGCTTCCTTTGTTGCTCTGTGTCAGTCAGCTCCCGTTGGGGAGTTTGTGCAGGACTGGGGATACCCATTAGCCAGAGATAACACTGAAATGCACATGAAAAAAGTCTCCTTTCTGCAGTGGACAGGCTTGCCCCTCAAAATTTAAAATGAGTTTTTCTTAAAATCTGTAAAGAGAGGTATTCCATATACCAAAAAACTCCTGGTTTCTGCTTCAGTTATGGATGGATCTTGGTCCACAAAAAGCCCTTTGTCGTTCCTTTGGAATTACAAAGCTTCCCTGATCCAGTCTTCTCTGGATTCCTGTTTGTGAATAGGTGACATGGGGGCCTAGTGGGGAGGGAGAGCCCTCCCTGACATAGCACAGAGTTCACTGGCTGATGTGATGAAAAACCTGACTGACATGTGGGTGTTTGGGGGCCAGGCTGCCTAAAGAATCCTGCTCCCTGATATTCCCTTACAATCCTTTGCTGGTCCCACTGTTGTGTCAGCACACCTGATCACACAGTTGGCTGGAAAACAGTTTTAGGATAGATCCTTTCCATATTCTGGGTCTCTGACAACCTTGTTAGCAGTGGTGCCAGCAGCACGGGGATGTGACCAGGTGGCCTGGGGGGAAGGCCTATGCAGCCAACAATACTGCCGGAGATAAAGGTTGACCTGGCCTTTAATAGGTAAAAACAGAGCAAAGAGGAGACCATTGTCAGTACACAGAACACTGTGAGAGTTGAAAACTCTTTTGGCAGAAGGAAAGTGACACTGGCAGTTTGAGCTATGCATGCAGAGTATCCATACACATGGTAAGAAACTGTGAATTTGGAAGTGCAGAACATGGAAGACCTACACTGCCAATGGAATTTATGGTTTCATTCAAAGCCAGGCATGGAATCCAGTCAGCCCACATGTACTACTTCCCAAAACCAGTACTGACTGCTTCAGTACCTGGCCAGAGTAAGAGCTACACATATGCAAATATTTGTAGCAACTGTGTTTACTAATGTCCAAATTGTGGCAGTGTTCAATGAATGAAGATATGTCACACTAAAATATATGCATAAAGGGGCATGAAATTGTTGGACAGAGTAGAGTTTTACCTCTCATTCAGCCAAGAAATTGCTGACAGGCCAGTCAAATACAACAAATAGTAATTGGTCCCTTAAAGAAACATCTCCTTTTCCTTCCTTAGTTTTAATCCTCCTCTTGTTATCTGTTGGTTAAGATAGAATGAAACAAATTTGATAGGCATCCAGAAGCAGGGTGGAATATTGATGGAGCTGGAGAACCTCAAAAGATGCTGGCTGAAAAAACTGTTAAGGTTAACATGCTTCAACAGGAAGATGATTTGAAGTGAGTCAGGAATAAAAATAGCCAGCCTTTCAGATGTGATCAGAATAGTGGCAGGCTTTTCTTTCATTTCTTCACCTTCATTTTTTATAAAGTTTTGAAACTAGGTTTTTTATTTTGTAGATTGAAAATAAAATGCATTTGGAAAAACCTTGGAAATAAAATGCATTTCACTTTACCCTGCTTCGAAGGTGATTTTTAAGGTAACTGATTAACTGATTAACACAAGGCATTTTTCATCCACAGGTGAGGCTAGTCTTTAAGTCAAAGCTCTGGAGTGCCTGAAGAAACACCCAGCTCCCTCATATATCAATCCAGGGTCAGGTACCTGCTAGCAGCTAGGGCAGGTTGACACAGAACCACATGAGGCTGTTGAAGGGCTGACCCTGGAATAGCTGGGTCTGGGAGAAGTGTTATCTGGGGAGGATATGTAACTAAGAAGGCTGCCCAGCATGTGGCAGGTCAGCAAAGAGTGCATCCAGCTCCTTTCTCTGGAAAATGTGAAACTCTCTGTTTCACTACAGAGACTCTCTGATGTCACTACATCCCAGGCATCCATCCCACAGCTCTAGCAGGTGGTGTGCAGAGCAATGTCAGGAGACTTCTCTTGTTAATGTGGGTGAAAGTGGAAGTACCACTGCCCTGCATAGCAGAGCTGGCAGCTGGAATGAGTCAGACAGTCAGTTTTTTGCTGCCTCCTAGAACAGGCAGCAATGCTTAGTTCTGCCTTCCCTAATGCCTTCTTTGCTGACTTAATGTCTTCAGCATCTGATAGAGTCTGAAGAGAATTAGATTATTTCTCATTCTTGCACATTGGGGCATTTTAAGAGGAAGTCATTACTCAGGCACATCTCTGCAGTTTGCAGTTTTGCTGTCCCCAGTGTCTTGAAGGTGGGGGCAGATGTGCTCACTGCCTACCTGTAACATCCCCAGTGAAGGAGCAAGAAGATCGAGGGTTTGCTGAGAGGACACTGAGAAGGTCCAGAGTATTTCCAAGTGTAGAAGAGAACTTTATCAAGTGTTAAACAAAAGTTGGTTTTCGATGAGTCTGCAGTGTTTGCTGAAGGAGTCCTTCTGAAGTTCCAGAAAGTTTTCTCAGGATTTGATCTAATAATAGATCCCTGATGAGGGCCATGGTAGAAACTTGGTTTCCAGATGCCTTACCATGTCTATAAATTAGGCCATTAGCCTGCTACTCCAAATTTCCTCCTGCCATTTATAAGTAGCACAGAACAACAAGGTCTAATGTAATATGATATGGAATGTTTTGAAGCAGATTTAAATGTAAAATGGAAAATGAAGTGATGGTCCTGCGTGTAAGGGCTGATGTAATAGAAAAAAAATGTATTCTTCTTGCCTAATGAATTTACTGGAAAATATATTGCCAGTTATGCTCAGCTCTCTCTGCTAAATAACAGATGTGGTTATTTAAAGAGCTGCCAGTGCACAGCAGAGGGAAAGAAAGGAATGGAAATTAAGAGGCACCTTCGATGCAGTAAAAAGTAGAAATAAAGAGAAGGCTGTTACTGACAAAGACTGACTGCAAGAGAAACCATGTTTCAAATATCATCTTTACATAGATGACTCTCCAGAGGTTTCTGGCAGGTGCTTCATGCCCTCAGCACTTCACTAACACTGAAAAGGTAAAAAGATATTTGAAACTCTAGTACTCTGTTGTCGGGATCCTTCACATCGAAACCATGGAACAAAAATGAGGTTGGAATTGGCTTTGTTTCTTTTCAAACAGTGCTTCTGAATCTTGTTCATGTGTGTTGATAGTCTCTGCAAGATGAGATGAACCAGAGTTTTTTTCCCCAGGAAAAAATTCTGCAGTCCTTTAACAGCACCGAATGAGGTTTTCCTGGAAAGTAATCTACATAATATCTTGAAAAGGAGAATTATCTCCAGTAATTATCACCCTGTAACAGATGAACTGAGCTTACAAGAAGTGCATAAGCAAGGGGGAAAAAGCAATGCACATTCTGCTCTGCATTGCCCTTCTGCTGCCTAAGCTCTGCATTAGAACTGTGTTGTTAATCTCATGGGAGTGTTACTGATAAAGGATAGATTTCTGAATCAAATAAATGTATATTTGGTGCTCAACCCTGATGTTATATTAATTCTGTATGTGTTACGTTGGTGGGCTTTTTGGTGTAACCACTAAGTTTGATGGGTTAGGCAGGTTTGATCATTCTTGCTCAGGGCATTAAGCACAATATGAAAGACCAGCTATGAAAACTAATCACAAGGACAGAATTGGATATGGTTGATCTAGTTTTACTGGCTGAGTGACATTTCCAATACAAAAAAAGAACATTATGGCTTAAAGATGCCATTATGAAGTTGCTGCACCTTGAAAATGAAGCAACCCTTAATGCAGTAAGTGGGCACTGTGGCATTCAGTAAAATAAAGTCTTTTGCCTTTAACCTTATAGCTAAAATCAGCATCCTTGGATGCTGTGTGAATTCAGCTTTTTCATAGAAACAGCAAAGGGCTTTGATTCAACTTCTGGAAAATTTCGTGATCCTTAAATCTATAGAGGAAGCTGTGGTCTTTTAATGACTGTGTTACTTCTCTAGAAATGGTCTGAACTTTTTCTAAATTTCTTCTCTTGCACAATAGTCTTGGGTTTTTTTTAAACTCACCTCAATATATCTCAGTCCTTGGGAACCAAGTGTGTTTGACAACTGTCTGTCATTGTAGGAGATAGACCTTTACCTAAATGAATTTGGAATTTTTTTGTGTAATGCTTGGGAAATTAACGTTTGCTCTAATACAATGTGCTGACATGCAGAAAAAATGGTTCACTTGCTTCAGTTTTGTAGGAGGTCCTAGGTGGAGTAACTCATCTCAAAAAAAAAGCACTTAGATTGCTTTTCAGTCTCCTTTTTCAAATATTTCATGATTGTGAGAGACATTTATTTATTTCTGCTCAATTCATTCCAGCTCTGAGCAGCAGCCTTGTCTGGATGAATAACACTAGCATTTGACCATGGCTGGGAGCCTGTTTTCTAACTCATTAATAGCTTGGCAGCACTACCAATTTAGCTACCATTACCTGCTCTGCAAGGACCTGTTCTGTCTATGAAGAGCTGCTTTCCAGTGGAAGTGTGCAGAAAATCCAGGTCAGCTGTTGGAAACTTTATAATAGAGTCATGTCAGTGCAGTGCAGCACCTGGGCTAATAAACCACACCACTGAGGTTTATATCTGTATATAAAACCACTGCATACCACTGAGAAGGTCTCTGTAATGTAGGAGCAGCACAGCTTTGATATTCCACTGCCTTCTCTAATCCTGGAGGTGGGTGTGTCATGGATTTTGTTTGGACAGATGGAGCTGCCCCACTGTCACAGCACTGGAAGTTGGGCTGCTTCTCCAGAGGTGTGGGCTAAGTGGGGACCTACATGCAGATGTGCATGTAATGGTGTTCCCTAGGTTCCTGTCTCCTGGCGTTTCTGCTTCCAAGGCCTCCTGTTAAGAAGGCAGGATATGAGCAGACTGACAAGAAGTTGTTCCCATTAACTTTGATGGGAATAGTCCTGAAAAGAAGCTGCTGTTGATTAGTGCACTCCAGATGCTAGCAGTCCCTGTATATTCCTTACTGCAGAGACATGCCAGGTTTAATTAATTATGCTGGAATAGTACAGACCAGGATGCAGCAGAAGTAGCATGTGTGTATATGTCAAACTGCTAATGACACCCCTGCCTACACTTCATATTGAAACAGTTCCAAGACGTGTCAAAAAGAAGAGGTAATAGTAATTGACAGTGAAGAAAGCAATGTGAAATTTAAGCAGCCATCATTAGAGCTTGCATCTAAAAACAAAACGAGATTACTGTGGGACTAGCTATTGAGTTGAAAGTTATGAATTTGAACTAATATCTGGCTTGATTGGATCCTTGCAGTGCTCTCCCAATCTGCAGATGAAAGATGGGAAATCGTTTACAATTCAGTATGGCAGTGCAGACAGATGAGACATTGATAGAGACGCCTTAGTTTAAAAAAAAACCCAAAAAAAAAAAAAAAAAAAAAAAAAAAAAGGAAGGAAATGGACCCAAATACAACAAATGTATACAGCTCTTCAGAGTTGTCTCAGTAAGGTAGAGTTATTTCAAGATTTCCAGATGATTCACAGTGCCTGAAGTATCATGTTTTCATATTCTAATTCTCTGTATCTTGGAGAGTGGAGTTTTTCTTATCTGATTTAAACTCCGAATTTTTTTTTGGTAATGATTTACTCAAATGATCTGTCTGAGGAGACATTAATCCAGAAGTTTATGGGTAGTTTGATTCTATTAATTGATCTTTCTTTTAAGCTTTACAACAGCAATAAAAATATTCTCCAACATTCCCCTGTATCTGGCCATTTCTGCCAATGGGGAATATGCCACCTCCATCAGCCCAGTTCCTGCTGTGCCTTGAAGGACTGAAAAATCCCCAAGTCATGGGAACATAGGAAACAGAACCTAAGGAGAAATGCCAGGCGATAGAAGTGATTGAAATGTCTTATATATGGATATTACAGGCTCTGTGGAGAAGCATTTGCTGTCCTTTGGAGGCAGTTTGATCACCTCCATATGGACTGTTGAAAATGTCACAGCCTGCAATTTAGCTCACTAAGAAATACAAGATGTTTTCTTCCTTCTCTCCTGTAGATCTTTCTATCACCTGCCATCTTCCTCAGCCACTTCTAGAAACTGCAAAATTAGGAATGACAAAACACGCAAAAATGAATCATAGGTAGAAGTGACAGCTCAGAAATATCAAAATGTGCTGTAGGTGGGACTTGATTTAAAATGGAACATGAAAAAAGAGCAGGAATTCTTTGGAAAGAAAGAAGTGGTATGCAGAAAGTCTCTGAAAATCCTAGAGAGAAAAGAAATGGCAAAAAATCAAGCAGCCCAGCAAATACAGTAGAGATCTGTGTAATTAGACAGATGTGTTAGAAATTGTTGATCCAATTTGCTCCTAAGCACTGGCTTCTGCTGAAGTCAGACCTGTTCAGGTGTCTGGTTATTTCTACCTCTGTAAGTCTAGGATCAATTACTTTGGTTCACATTTGTTTCCACTGTAAAGGTTTATGTGCCTTTGATGACTTAGAATCCACAAGAAAAGACAGAATTATGCTTTGTTTGCATTATCGCAACAGCTAAAGTTGAGTCGGCTGTTTGAAATATAATTTTCCTGGGTTACCCTCTCATTCTTTATGAACAAAATGTTTTGGGTTTTTTCTTAACCATGCCTGCAATCCCTTACAGTGAAGTCTGTGATTTGCATGTGATTTGCATGCAGGCCCAGAGATTGCTGAAGAATGGTGCTGCTAACAGGTAAGGAGGACACACAAAGCAACAGTGACATGGCTGGGAGTTCAGGAGTACACAGCCTTGAACCTGCATCTCTGGGGAGAAACTGCAGTGGAAATCACAAAATTTCTTGGGCACCAAGATGCTTCTACACACCTCTTCATGATCCTGGAACAATGGTAAGCTGCGGCACACTGTGCCTCCTACCTTTAATTCTGTTATGCCAGATAGTCCATCCAGAATCTCTGTAATGTTTAAGATCTCTGGGGCCTTTCGGACTTAAACAAATATTTTTCTTGTCACCCTGGTGGCATTCTGACAAAAGATTGCAGAAAAGTGGGAAAGGAGGTCTTTAAATCTGAAGAAATTGACAGAAATCTTTGATTTCCAAGGGCCTCATCTCAGAACAACAGAGCTAAGTCAGTTCTTCAGTTCCGGAGAGATCAGAGCCAGGGAAGCAGAATTAGTTGAATATTCCTAAGGATTTTCCCATCTGTATGAGTTTCGAAGTCAATTTTCTCCTCTTTTCTGATCTTAGAGTGATCATGTACCTAGAGAATAGACAGCTTTGGGCTGGTCTGAGGCAAGAGTTCTCTGAATTGCATCTGTGCTCTCATGCATGCTCCTGATTCTGAGAAACATCAGGGCAGGCTTAAAGAAACTCTGTAAGGGAATATCAAAGCTTCCAGGGAAAATGTAGACCTTTTCCAGCTTTGTTGGATCTACCTTGTGAAACTTGAGCCAAAACCCAATGTAATTTTACTCTCCAGGACTTTTCTGAACCTGCATTCCCCTTGACTGCAGGCCAACATTTCCCTTCTCTAAGGAAAGCAAGGGGAGTTGCTTTCAAAGGGGTCTTAAAGCATGATGGGTCTGTTGAAAGCACAAAACAAGACACAATGACGGAAAAATTGGTCATGCACCATTCTGTTTTAAACTGTGTTTTTCCACTTGCAAGAAAGGAGGGATAGACTCAGATAAAAGATGAAAACATTATATGCTTTTTATTGCATGTCTTCTTCATATGCGTTGCATTGGTTTTTATCCCCTGAAGTATTAAAAATGAAGGTTGTGAAAATAATTTCAAAGAAATCAAAGAGCACCCAAAATGCTTATAAACAAAACCAGTTATTCTGCATATATGCAAGTTGATGTATGGCCTAACTCCTGATCTTGCAGTCTAATGCTCTCCTGTGGTGGAAAATGAAATGTGTGAAAACAAATTACTCAGCACTAGCAAAAGAAGTGGATGATTTGTCCATGCTTTCTACCAAAAACCCTGTGCCTCACACAACAGCACCCATATAGCTCAGACAGAAGGAGATTGCTCCAAGGGATTAAGCACTATTCCAGAAATGCTTCCCCTTCACTTTATCCAAAAACTACAGCCCCCAGACAGACTCAGAGGTGATAACAGGCAAGAAGGGTGAGGGGCAGCTCTCACAAGAGGTGACAAATCTCCAATGGAGACATGGAGATATAATAGGGGATGGTCAGAGACACAAATATTTGGACGGAATGTCAGAATATCTATGCAGGCCATGAAGGATTGCACATGGGGAGAAATGTTTTGAGAACCCCTTTTTCAACATGGGCTGCTGCTCCTGAAACATTCCCCTTGTGAGTGCCACCACAGGCAACTGCCCAGAAGCTTGGAAACACTGGACTTGCACGTGCAGCAAGATCATGTGAAAAAGACTAGACAAGTACTGAACATAGGTCATGAAAAATACAGAGACTATCAATAATATATGGTGAACAAGATAAGTGACCTACTGGCTATTCTTGGTTGTAATCTTCTGTTCATTTTGTCTCTGTTCAGGGTTATAAAGCTATAATGTTCTTGCTTCTATTTGTCACAGTCCTCGCAGACAGGCGAGAGGGGTCACCTGGGAGGATTTCAAGCAGCTTCCATGAGTCTGACACCCTGCTGATATTCTGGTGTGACCGGTGTGTAGCTCCTGGTCTGCTCTTGCCTCTGTGCTGTTTCTCGTTCTGCCGTTTGGCATGGTCTGGCCACCCAGCTCCTCATCTTAGCCCAGTCTTTGTGGCTTAGCTCTAGGCATGTGAGTGGGGTGCAGTGCTGCCTGCCTTATACTGAAATCTCAGTGCTCACCTCCCTCCTGCTGGCACTGTCAGCCTTTGCAGGCCCTAGTGAAAGAAATTCTCTCTAGGTCTACATACAATGCACTTCAATCTTTAAACCCTGCGTAGGCCCCAGTCACAGTCTGTCTTGGAGAGATTTCATCTAAATCCATCAGGCAGATAGTAGCTACCCCACTATCTCTTTTTTTTCTTCTTCCCTTTGTCCTTCTTTCCCTCTGCTATTATCCACAAAATTATCCAACCCAAAAGCTGAAAGAAAAGACATCTCATGTGTTTACAGCCTGTGATAGACTTTATTTTGTTTGAGGCATAATTCCCCTTTGGTGACCTCGTTCACATGTGTGACAACCTGTGTGAAACAGTCTGTTCCAGCAATGATGGGGATAGGGATAGCACAGGCTTTGTGTGTAGGAGGGTGTAAAGAGATTGGTGTTAGTGACTGGCTGTGTAATGCACACCACAGGCAAACATGTAAGTCTTCCTCTAAAGGTGATCCTTGCAATCTTTCATATACTCACATTTCAAATGTGAGTATAACTCAAATAACTCACATTTTCTGCAAGCTGTTCGTGAAGCAAGAGGTGTTAGCATTAACTCTGCTTGAATGTCAAACCTTTTTCTCATGGACAGTGTCCTTCTCCTTCCATCATTCCTGCAGTGCTTCACTGTCTGAAGCTAGGGAAGGACTTTCATGCTAAAACTGGGCCTCCTGTTGTAGTTGGGTGCATACAGTTTATATGCTGTAGAAGGAGTTGGCATCTCCTTCCCCTCCCTAGGAAGGGCTTGTGCACGGCCTCTGCAGAGTGTAAGACACCCCAGTGTAAGGTAGCCTGAGCACAAAGAGATGGGATTGTAACAGAAGGAGCCAGTGGCCTCTGGGCATATTTTAAAGATTATCTGCTGGATTAATTGACTGAGTTTTCTAGTTGTTCTTCCATCCATGCTGACTATCTTGTTTGTCTGTACTTTGGCTAAGAAGAAAATTGTAGTAGATTATCTAGAAGGGTTACCCTTTCTTCCTTTACAGAAGCTGGTGCAGCATTTCCTCTCCTAGAAGTGCTGCCTCCCACAGGTAGCACAAGCGTGTGTGCTTTTAGAGGTTTATCCCAACGAGTCAGCTGTGCCACTGTAGCATTCCTTTTGCCAGCAATGCCTCAAATACCCACATCTCCAAAAGCAGAGTCATGGAAGAAACCCTTTATGGATGGGTAACCAGTGTTGACTTCCTCAGTCCTGCCTGCCTTTTCTAAAATGGTTTTTGAAGTATTTTTGGGTTTTTTTGTTTTGTTTTTTTTTTTTTCCCCAAAAAGTACATGATTGTAATTAAGAGAGAAAAATAAGCTGCTAATCAGAAACAAACTATTTGCTCTAGCAGCTCAGATACACCTGGGGCTGTGATTGCCATGTGTGATGCATCCATATTAAACAACATATGGGCAGGCTTTTCTTTTCATGGTTACCTTTATCATTAAAAATTAGTATGGTTCTTGCACAGATGGCTTCAGCCCAAGCTGGGTCTGGATGACTCAGTTGTCCACTACATCCTCAATTATGTTTGGTGCTGAAGAGGAAGGGTACTTAGCTTCAATCTGCAAGCAAGATATGCTGAGTACTTTTTGTGCCCTTTCACTGGACCCACTCATATGAAATGGAAATGCCAGTGATTAATATACTGAAGCAACTGTTTTTTAAAGGATACTAGCCACTGATTTCAGAGGTTAATAGGAGGAAGCACATCAGATTCACTTGGGATTCACAGAGGCAATGTAGTTTATGAAGTTGCTGTAAAGCTCTTTTCTTCCCTTCCTTGAGTATTGAAGATTCACAGAACATATCCAAGAACGTGTTTCTACATTAAGTTTCTTCAGGGCATTGTCACGGTATGAAATTACAGCTGTACCTCCTGGCAGTTGTATGTCCTCCTGCATGTTTGCTGTGGCCTTTCAGGCACAGAAGTCAATGCAATTCTGTTGACTTCTTCAGGAAGAAGGACCTTCTCAGGTCACATACTCGCTTTTTTTGGCAGCAGCCTGTGCTTGTCTCACGTTCTGTTTAGGTCTCATTGTGGATTATTACCACCTGATGACTTAAGAAAGCAAATATTAAAGGCAAACAGCAGCATTACAGAAGCCTCTGACAGTGAGGTAAGGATAAAGTCAGAGATCAGTGAGAAGCATTGTTTTCTTTATGCAATCATACCCCTAACCTCACCTTCAAAAGCTGCAGCCAACTTTCAATCATAATGCAATACTTCCTGGTATAAGGATTCCTTTGTTAAACTTCAAGACAGTAAAATCTTGCAGATTGAAAGTATTGTATTTAGAATTCAGATTCTTGCAGCAGAGATGTAAATTCACCAAAGTGATTAACAGATAATTCTTTCAGTGCAAATGAAGATAATAGTTGAAAGAAACATGAACTACTTGAAAAGGAAGGGAGATAATAGGTAAAATTCCTCCAGTTTTATGTTCAGTAGTTCAGGAGCTGGTTCATGAACAAAGCTGCTAGTATAAAGTTGGCAACTTCCATGTGAGAAAGTGTGCAGAAAACTGAAAATAGGAACAATCTTAGATATTGAATTTTAATGTACCGCAGCACATCTATGAGAGATCTTGGAAATGCATTGCATCTTCCAGGAATCCTGGTCCCATCACTACTGACTTTGCCATAAAGTTGTTCAAACCCTTTCCTAAAAAAACCAAAAATTCAGATGTGCATAGGAGTAAAGCTCCAAAGTTCAGTAGGTGGGAGATGTGGACTAAGAAGCCACAGCACACCAGGGCTGGTATGCTACGAGCACTAACATCCAAGGAAGAGCTGACTGCCAGACAGGAACAGGATTCCTTCAGCAAAATTTTGCTTCATTCAAGCCTTAGAAGTCCTGTACTTTTAATCAGTTTCATTTTCTCTGACCTAATGTACACACACATGCACACACACCCAGCTCCATTGCCCTTAACTTGAAATATCCTTAAAATTAATAATCTTCCTTATTCTGAACATGGAAGACTGTAAGCTCTTTAAAGAAATAAGATATGATATTTAAACAAGGAGTTTACCTGAATCCCCAGTTTTACTTCAGAAGTATGAGTGCTTATGAACAGTTTCCCATTCTCGTAAGAGACTGGCTTCAACACAGAGATTGATTCTGACCTGTGTTAATTTGGTGAGATCCCTATCTCCAGCTCATGCTGATGGCATCTCTACCTGGGTGGCTTCAGTGATAGCTGGGAGATGTCTTCTAAATAGCATCTGACAGAACAGATGTTATTTAATGTGAGTAAGAGCACTGGAATCTGGGTCTGTATCAAGGTTAGAATCTTGACTGAAACCTCTGGAAAATGGATTAGGCTTTCACAGTCCTGTTCTATGTCACCACTGATTGTTTTTTGCCAGCTGCCATGCTGCATTTCTCTTTTGTTGTCTGTTTTCCTCAGCTGCCCTACCCTCCAGATTTACCATTCTTTGTCTTTGACTCCTTGTCCCAACCCTTCCCTCCCAAGGAAGTGGTGAGATGTTGAAGAGAGTTTACCTAGTCTAGTTTACCAGGGAGACCTGAATCACTCTGAAATACCTCAAAAATTTACTCTAATTCTAATTTGAGGTATTCTGATCTCTGCTGTGGCTACCAGAAACAAACTTTATTGAGGCAGGAGCAGATGAGACGCCTATAGCCTGACACATCATTCGCAGAAATGCAATTGATTTCCACAAGAAAGCCTGATCCTCCAGCATTGAAGGCTCATGTTCAAAGAAGCTTAAAACCATTGTCAACTGCACATAGGTTAAAGGAAAGCAAGTGATGTGATGGATGGCTCATTCCCTGGTGTGTTCATTTGAGACAGTGCATTTCAAAGGGGCTTCATTCACTGAAAGCTTAAAATTCATCTGCTTATTGCATGGGTCAGAAAGGGATATGAATATGTTAAGGTCAGTTGGATGGCTGTCCTGGGTCAGAACACTTACTCATCCAACCCAAGTACCCTGCTATCAAAAGTACCTGTGAGCAGACTTCTCAGGAAGAGTAAGAAAACAGCAAACACTTGGGAAACTTCTTCGTAAATCTCTTTTAGGCTCCAAATCTTTCCAGTTCAGAGACTCCCTGGTTTTTCAATATATTTGTAATTGTCATTGTGTTTCTCTTCCATATATCTGTGCACTTTGAACTCATGCCAATTTTTAGCATCCTTAAGTAATTTAGCAACACATTCTGCAGTCTACGGTTTACTGTGTGAATAAGCAAAATATTGAATTTGCACTGGACCTGGCTGATGTTGTCTTTATTTGATGCTCTCCAGTTCTTGTACTAAAAGACAGTGAACATCAATTCCTATCTATCCGTGACACAATTATTATTTTGTGTACACCACATCATCCCCAGGTATCCCTTTTCCAGACCACAGTGTTTAGCCTTAGTATGACAATGCTTTCATGCCCTTGATTATCTGTCCTTGTTGCCTTCTCTAGGGCTGAAGTAACAAACCATAGATATATAGTCAGAAAATAGTTACATTGTGTTCTGCATTATTTTTCTAAAAATGCCGAAAATCCAAGGACCTCTGTTGACTGCAGCTGGGTATTGAAGTGTTGTTTGGATGGAGCCACTTGCAAGAGCCCCAGGACTTTTTGAGTGGTGAAAGCCAGTTTGAAGTCCATCATTCTTTGTGTGAAGTAAGGATTATTCTTTCCATGCACCTCACTTTTCTTTTAGCTGCACCAAACATCATCTATCATTTTTTTACTCATCCTGTTTCTCAGTCTTGCTCTAAGACTTTGCAGAGTCAGCCTGCAGTCTGACTAGTGAAGGTGCTGTCACCAACAAGTTTTTTTTGTTCCACTATTCAACCATTTCCAGGTTTTCTTATGAATATGTTGAACAGTAGAGGTCTCAGGACAGACCCCTGAAAAATTCCTCTTGATTCTTCCCTCCATTGAAAGAACTGATGATTTTTTTTCTCTCTTCTATCTTACAACTATGCAAGACCTTTGCTCTAAGAGCTGCATTTGTTGAAGGTCTTTCTCAAAGCCTTCTGGAATTAAAAATAGGCTGTATTGTTCAGATAACCCTGTCCCATACATAAGCTTGTTGACACGACAAAAAAAAGCAGGATTTTATATTAAACTTCACTGACTCTATCGGTATGGATTATTTATGGTATAATGCTTATGCAGTTGTCTGCTAACCCTTTAGAGTTTCTCTTAGTTTGTCCAATATGGACATCAGTCTGATATTCCTGTAATTCTCCTCTGGGACCCCTGCATCACATAGGTTATCCTCCAGTTCTAAGTACCCAGACTGTTTTAAATGAAAGGTTACACAAGTCTCCAGCAATTCAGCTATTTCATCCTTGAATTGCTTTAAAACTAATGAGTGATTACCATCTGGTCTTGGCAATGTGTTACTGTTCTTTATATCATTTTTTCTCCAACTCCTTCTGTAGTCACTTCAGTACCAGCTGAAGACCCAAGTGTCTCTACTCCTGGGTAGGCCAGGGCATAGGGCAGCTGAGTGTCTGATGCATTTTGGAAAGAAGGAATTGTGCTGCTGCTGCTTGCTTTGGGCTGGGCTATGGTTTGGTTATATTGCATCTGGTATCCCATAACTGCATGTGTAAAGGAATGTGATAGTGTAGTAGTGAGATGGTCACTTGTCACCATTAATTGTCAGGGTGGCTGTGCTTGGAACACTGGCTGCATGAAGCCAGGAGTACCAGCACTGAGACAGCCCACCCAGCGACACCCACGAGCATCTGGTGCCTTGCTACAAACCCACAGTTATTCCCTGGAAGTAGAGACACTAGTGAGCACTGCAGGTGCAGGTTAAGAAGCAGGAGCTACATGCTGTGTGGTGGTGGGGCCTGAGGACTGAGCTCAGGCAAAATCTTTCCTTCTTACAGCCTAACTGCAGCCTCCAGAGAGCTTGCACCTTAAAACAGAATGCACAGGAGCAGGGCATCATGTACAGCTCTTCATGAGAGCAGTTACAGATGGCTTTCTTTATGCTTAGAAGTACTTGGAAAACAAGAATTTAAGGTAGTGAAAACATTTTCTTTGTTGCATTTGGTCAGTCCAGGGAGTTGAATCTGCACCAGGAGCTTCCACAGGTCCGTCTGCCTCCAACCCAGGGGAACAAGGAAAGACTGAAGAGAAGGGATACTGTAGAGCAATGAGGGCTGCCTGTCCTTCGCTGGAGGTCAGAGTGGCCTGAGAGAATGTCTGCAAAGCATCTCTGCTTGCCAGCTGATTTCTCCCTGGGTCAGCAGAGCCAACCTTTGTGACTTTCAGGTCTCTTTTTTTCCCCCTTTGCTTTCTAATAAAACAGAATCCTTGAGTCAGTTCATATTGTTCCTTCAAGTTCCTTTTTTCACTGTCTCTACCGTGAAAAGATTATAAACCTTTTCCTGTCAGCTTTCAGCTCTGCATTGCTTCTGGCTCTCTAAATTGCAAAGGCAGAAGGCACCGAAAGCATAAAAAACAAATCCCTGGATATATATTTGTATAATTTATCAAGCTGAGCTCTGAGAGAGCATCTTCTTTCTCCAAAAAAGAGCAGAGTAGTGTGAACTAAGGCTTTTTAGTCAAGAAATAATAGTGGCTACTTATAGATGACTTGCTTAAGTGAGTTTTCATCATCAAGATAAAACATAACATTTAAGATACGGCTTAATAACAGGTTGGCTTTTTTCCTTAATAATACATTACACTGAACTAATCTCTTGATGGTCCATTAGTCCCATCAACCCACAGCTGGTTTCTTGTTTTAATGAGAATTGCTTAACAAGTGGGCTGTGCTCTGGATGGTACTGAAGTGTGTTTGCACTGTGGCAACCCCATATAATTTAAAATAAAAGTCTGGTTTGGATGTATTATCTTAAAACCCCAACCCTCTCATATGTACATAGTTAACAGTGGAAGGACTGGTGAAAAATAGTATGAAATTTCAGGAAGATTTATGTTGAGCTTACAGACTAAAAGGTGGAAAGAGAAAGAGAGAAGGAGATTTCAGAGAAGTGGAAAAATCATTATGAGAAATGACAGTAAGTTTGTGTAAGGGTCAGACACATTCCCTGCCTTCAGCCACCTGAGAGGTAGACGTGCAGTCTTCAGTGCTCTATCACTCTTGTCCATGGGAAAAATATGTTTTCAGCTCCTGCCTCAAGAGAGAATGAACTGCCCCGTTAGAGGTGTTTATGTTCTGTGTGGATTGTGGAAGCTAGGCAAGTAGCTTGGATTGCTAAATTTACCAGACTTGTAAACTCCAGACCCAGTCTAGTCTAGAGTGAGGCTTTTAGGGTTCAGCTTTTGTAAAAGCAGCCATGCAATTCAGTATGTGGCAGTATGTGTGTGATATGCCGCTGACTTGAAGGTACTTTTTTCATCTTGCAATTAATGCAAGTCCATAAGTTATCCTTTGTGAAGATGCTGCAAAGCTTTATTGCTGGGTTTGGATCTTTCTCTGATTCCACCTTTCATGTCTTGGGATAGCTGGGAGGACACTTGCTAATATGTTAGTAGTTGTGCTCACAGACACTCTGAATTTCACCTGGAGAGCTGGATGCTTTTATGACTCTAAAACTGTCTCTGTTATTTTCATTTCAGAGTTAACTTTTCCCATTATATACAAATAATGATACCTGAGTTGTAGGTGTGTTGCAAAGATTAATGGATTAAGGCTTCAAAAATCTTACAGAAAATGTAGGCATGTCTTAGAAAAGTGTTCAGTTGTTTTCTATATTTTTTAAGTTAAGTAAAGATCTGATCACCACATTAATTGAACCAATCCTGTAGTGAATTGAAGCAATCCTGTAGCAATTTGCAAGCCCCTAATAAATCTCTTTAGAGTTGGATCTCAAAGATTTCTTTGTTTTGCTCTTTTCTTTATCTTGTTCTCTTGCTGAGCTACAGCACAGTGTTTAGCACATACTCCAGCTTTTCTTGGGAGACTCTGTGCTGGGAGTGGACTTGCAACACTGATAAATAATAAGTATTTCCAAGCTCTTATTCCCAGGTGTTGCTCGCAGATGGACCAACAGTAAAATCCTTCCTTGCTCCCTTGCTAGACTAAAATTGGTACTCAGCATGCCCCAAGTTCAGGCCTCTTTTTTTAAGTATCAAAATGCCTCTGATGCCCAAGGAACAGGTGGGTAGCCCATAAGTAGTAAACCTGCAGTTAAAAGAAATCGAATTTCAAGTGTCTCACCTCTCTTTTTTTCTTACCCTTTCCCCACATCATGCGCATAAAAATTCAGAGGTCTCTTCCCACTGCCTCTCAGCTAAAACACCTCTTCAGCTTCTACAGAAGGAAAAGGCTGAATAGCACCACATCAAGAGTTGTTTGAAGAAAATGGTGCAGGGAAACTGGAAAAAAAAATTTAAAACTGTAGATGCAGTGAAAATGGCAAGGGAGATATTTTTCCCTTACAGCCACTTTTTTCCCCATTTATCCATATTTGCCCTTCCTCACAACAACAGTTTTTGCACCATAGTTCATTAACAAAGTGGTCTCCTGACAGTTTTTTCAGTATGGAAAACTGAGACTGTCATCTATACAAAACCTTGTGGTTGGATTCACACACAAATACTTTATTGGCTCAGAAGCCATTGGTTTTCAGACTTCCTTTGTTCCCATTGTACCTTTCCTAACAGCTGATTTGGGATGACTTGATGAATACTCAGATCAGATACAGAGTGCTTAGGTCCCACCATAGGCTGGCATCACTTGTCTTTCTAATAGCTTACTCTAAATGCTGTGTTGCAGATCCCAAATGTTACACTGTAAACCCATTCAAAGCATCTGAGGCCACGGAATAAATAATAGCTTTTGCTATGAACTATATGTTGGGCAGTCCCTGTTGAAAGGGAGCTGACTTCTCTGTGCTTTAAAATTATGCTTAAAACTTGGTGAAGTCTGTGTTCCAAGCTACAGTTTAGGTAAAGGTCAGTTCCATAGATGATCTGTAAACATTTAATCAAAATCTGGTTTTACTTTAAGAGCCTTTGTCGTATTTCAAAACGGTCCACTAAATGCAGTTTTAGTATAGATTCATGGTTTGGATTGCTATCAAGTGCATTTCTAACACTTTAGAATTGCTTTATTTCAACCAGGAGCTGACTCTTTACTACAGAACATTGATCTGAATTTCTAAAGGGACTTAGAAAATGGTTTTGAAAAAAAGGTTTATTTAGTAACTGAAAAGGCTCACTCAGCAGATCAGAGATCAGCTTCAACCACTCAGGCTAGAGAAATATATGCCTACAGTCACATACAATTGCTTACCTAATATTACACAAACTGGTGTGGAAAAATTCCTGTTTGTCTTCCAGATTTGGTCATCTCTTTTGCTAAGTCAGTCCATAAAGACACACTTTTTTGGTATATTTTACCAAAAGAAGCCTTCACTTCTTGTGAAAAACAGAAAAGTAACTTGGAGGTTTCAGTCTCACAGGCTATTAGATTCCCTGATGTTTACCCTTATAATTTCTGTCATGAAAAGCAGAGTTGAAGAGTATATGTACTGATTTCTCATAAGTGTGCTGTGGTTGAATTGTGGTTAAATTGCTAAATTAATTAGGAAGTCTGGAAAAAATGTATTTTCTTCCAATATTTTACAGTTTTATCTCTACTTTCAGTCTCTGTATCTTAACACAGGCCTTCCTCAATGGTGTTAAAATTTGGTGTTTTCTTCCAGACTCAGAGCTTGGGGTGTGTAAGGAAGCAGCAGTTAGGAAGTACACAGACAGTCTTTTTTAAGGAAGGTCTTTGAATGTGAGACCTGCCAGGGCAATTCTCCTGTGGTTTCTGGATGATTCCCTTTCCCAGGAGAGCAGTGGCCCAGGGCTCAGTGCAGCTGTGATGGCAATGGGGACCTTCTAATTGCCTTGGCAAGTGTGTGAAATTTAAAATAATATTAATATTGTTACCTTATTGCCCTTTCCACATCCTTTGGAAAGTGTTTATTTTCATGAGATCAAGTCTAAAAAATAGGTTTTGGTTGTGTCAGTTTGGTATTTAAAGTGGAGCACAAAAATGGAATACACAGCACAGACAAGCCCATAGGAAATAAAAAGCAGAGGACCATAAGCTCTGTGGTAATGAAAAAAATTCAAATGTTTTTCTGAAAAGTAATGCTCTTTCTATGTAATAAAGAAAATAGTTTGTTTTTCTTTGCTTTCTGCCTTTCATTATGTAGTTATGAATTATAAAGAGAACTTTGTGGTCCTTCTGCATATTTCTAAGAACATATTCCTTTTGTCTATTAGAAAGAAGATTCTAAGTACACTGTCATCAGACAGATACCTTCATATGGATTAGTGATTAATGCTCCTTACTGTAACTGGAATGGCTAGATGCCTACTGATGCACTCCCAAATATTCCCAAAGATGGCTGTGAAGACACTCTCCAGATTTGCATTCAGAAGGTAATGGCCTTAGAGTAAAAGAAAACTGAATTGGACTGATGGAAATGTATTGTCACTGAGTCTTAAATCCAAGTCACCTACTGGGTTTCTATTTAATTTCTGTTTGCTGGGTAATGAAGGATTGACTTCTAACATTCATTATAACAAGGCATTATAGTTACAAGCAAAAAACACTCTCATGCCAAAACCTTCTATTCAGGTGCATGAAGCTTTCCAGAAAAAGTACCTTTTGGGCTGAAATTACATATGTTTTGGTCTCCTTATGCTCTGTTCTCCTCACAGGAGTAATTTGTTTTTTAAAAAGTATTACAATGCTCTTTGGTGGTAGTGAGAGAAATAAATTTAAAAACAAACAAACAAACAAAAAAACAAACCACACACGCACACACACACACCCAGAAAAGAGATTAACTTATTGCAGAATGTGATTCTTTGATCATTAGGAAATGACTTACAATTACAGCTTCAGACTCACTGGGTTTCATGCCCAAGGAACAGAGGTGATTGTTCTCTGCTTGGAAAAGTTTCATTAGGTAGAAATATCAGCACAGTCTTGCCAGTTCCACTTGCCTTTTCAAGGCAAACTGTGAGTCATTCTGCAGAAATATGTTCAGGGTATCTGTGAGTGTGTTTGTGCAGGCAGTAGGACATTCCACATTCATAAAACACTCTGTGGCTAACAATGTGTTTTGTATATGTAAATAGATATCTACTTTCATGTAAAGCTGTACACCAGCACATACTATTTGTGGCTTTTCGGAGTTCCATCAGAAAAAGTGGCACTTGGTATTTAGTCTCTTGCTTTTTTTTTCCTTACCATAGTTTATATTACAAAAAACAAGAAAGCAACATTCTGATGAATTTTCAAGCACACAGTTAAAGATGAAAGTAATCCAGTGGAATGGGGCAGGCAAATAATTTGTGAAATAAAGGGGGTTTTTCAGTATTATTTTCACATTGCTGTGGATTTAAGAGAAAATTAATTTAGAATGTAAAAATGTACCATATGAGGAGAAGTCGAGCCATGAAGAAATTAATTGGTCATTCCATTCCTTAGTTTTGGAAAGTCACAGATGTAACTGTAGGAGCTGTGCCCAGGAACAACAGTAGTGTCAATGAAATTATTTGTAGTAACACCAGAAGAGGCTGCTGATGCAGTGAGTGAACAGGTGAGAGAAGAGTACTTGGAATTTCACTGGAGTGCCTTTCTGACAGAGACATTTTATTTTGAATTATGCAGTATGTCCCTTGATTATAAAGAGAGACCTTGAGGATTTTTCAAAATCAAATGCAGCAATAAAGCTTGCTAGACTTTTGAGTCTGTTCATGTCCCTCCATTTTCTGCAGCTGGCAATAGCATACCATAATGACAATCACTGAGCTCTGGTTCTGCTCTGATAACTTTATATCAAGTCTCTGTGACCAAATAATCATATGATTTCCCTTCAATTTGATGTGCTCAAGGAAGTTGTGTTTACAGGCTGAACCATACTTGGCATAAAGGGAAATTGTGTCACCTGCAGCCCTATTCTATCACTTGGATGTTAAGCTAAACTCAGAAACCATAAGAATAGCTGATCTCCATATTTTTGGCTCATCCCTTCCAAATCTGTTGTAATATTTGGGAATTTTAGAGTTAAAGAGCTCTGTTTGGCTAGACAAGTGAAAAGGGGGCAGGTCAGTTGTGGTTCCTCTTCAGGTGAAATGCTACCAATGATGATGATAATAGTCTGTTATCAGAAAGAAATGTTCTAGGAATCAATTTGCAGACCAGCTAGATTAGTAAGCCTGTAGTAACTGGGAAAAGTAATTTTTCAATAAGTACTTATGATTTTACAGGAAAAAGAAATGAACCGATATTATCACAAGAAACCGGTCCTCAGTAGTGAGAGCTGTTACCCAGGAGATAAACCTATAGACCAGAAGGCAGAACGTAGCAAGAAGAGAGAGAAGAGAGTCAGAATTAGCAGCAGGATTTAAGGCACACACTGCAAAGCCCAGCTAAGACACAACAAAACCCAAAAAAATGAATTTGTGAATTTTTCTCTGGCCAGTGTTCCTGAATGGAGTTTGAGGCTCATACCTAATCTTTTTAGTCTTCATTTTGTTGTGCACCAGATATTTTGGAATGGCTTCTATCTCAACTTGACAGAGCCCTGAAATGCACAATGACAAATAAGGGGATGGTTATATGATATGTTAAAGTATTTAATGGCATCATCTTAGTGATCTAAGAGATCTGGGTTTATATCTCCTGAATACTTTGGGGTTTATAATTTTTCAACAGAAATGTAAATCAGAGCCAAACTTCAGTGCTCAATACCTAGGATTATAGGACTGTTTTTCCTCTAAAAGCTGATCCTTTCAGTCTGTGTCGCAGAACTTGGAGGACATGGCTGTAAGTCATCACACCTTGATTTATCTCAAAACTGGCAGTGTCTTAGGTTCTTACAGTCACCAGAAATAACCTTTTGCATCTAAAAAAAGATAGCAGAAACATTAGGATGGGAGATTAAATTCTCTTGTATTTCTTTGACAATTGAAATTCTTCAGGAAAATAAGCCTTTCTCTTTTTAATTACCAATGTTTGAAATGCGGAGAAATCCACAAAAATAAAAAAGTACACCTTAGCTGCCATAATCCTCCACCCCAGTGAAAAGCAGACACTGGTTATCTGTGGTATAAATGGCTGAAAAATGCAGTGAAATGTAACAAAAGCTGGAAAATCCACTTTTAAAGCTATCACTCTGTTCAGAGTTTGCCCTTTTCTGCCTTCTTTAATGAGAGCTTTGCTTAACAATGAAAACCCATGAAAATTTATATTGTATTATTGCCTCTTTCCTTATGAAACCAGTTTCTCACTTCCTCTGTCTTTCTACAACAGTGTAGACAATGCTGTCAGACTTTTCTTCTTCCAGCTCTGAAATACTTAGGTTTGCTGAGAGTTACTGATTTCCACCAAACCCTGAAACACTGACAAGAGCGAACCTGTTTCAGCCAATGTCCCAACATGATCAGTGAGAGCAGCCCACTCTGAAAATGTAGTCCTGGGCTAGCAAATTAGCTCTTACAGATTTTACAAGAATACACTTAGCCCACCTTCTCCCCACATACCTAAATTTACACATTTCTCTGTGTTATGGGATAAACCAAAACACCCTCAAGTGTCTTCAGCATCCCCTCAAATAGCCTTAGAACTCCCAACATCATAAATAGCAACACCAAGGATGTGGGTCTAGATTATTTTTCTTTCCAGGCCTGACCTCTGTTTTGTGGAACTTGGAGAGCTGAAACAAGGTTTGTGTTAATAAGAGTGGAAAAGAGTGCTGCACACAATTTGGAGTCTGCTAAGGAGAACTCAGCCAGCTCTGGTTCAGCCAGCTCTGGGAATACTTGTTTGTTGCAGGGACAAGGAGGACAGGGCTGCACTGAGCAATGATACAAGAGTGACCTGCTGCCAGATTTGTCAGAGAGACTCAGAATAACAGAAAGGTCACTTGCAGGCAGGAGGCTTTTTATTTTTTTCAGACTTCTCTATTTAAAGTGTAAAGATTTTCTATTGGAACAATTATACAGCTGATGCAGACACATGGTGTCCTATAAAACTTGTGCTTATGGGCATATGCAGTTGTTAATCTCTCCCCACAGTAATTTTTGAGCCAGCTGTGTGATATCACCCAAACTTGAGAAAGAAAAAGTCTGGAAGACAACAAAGGAGGAAGACCAGGAACCCTGTTGCAAACACCCTGCTGGTGAGTGCAGTGGGACCCCACAGAGCAGAGTTCTTGGCCTTACCCCTGTCCCAGCTCCAGGCAGACTTTCAGCCATAACTTGTACCATCCTATAAAGCAATATCAATGAGTCTCAAGACTTCAACCTGCAGAAACCAGGCTTCTTCTGTTGCAGAATTTAATAACCTACATCTTTCCTGCAGGTATTCAAGCACAGAGTAACTCCAGGGAGGTAAAGTATTTCCTCTTCTATTTCTTCCTTTGCAGTAACACCCTCTAGTAGGGTGTATTCTGCCTGTCCTGTCATGGGGATGAAAGAGAGGCTGTGCATGCTGCAGGTCTCCAAGACCATCATGGGGACTGCCTATGATTCACCTTCAGCAGCTCTGATTCTGGTGTGAGAAGTGGATGTGGATACAGCTCTCCCTAAGGGCAGAGCCTCACTGTGGGTGCTTCCTCCAGACCACTAGCTCTGTGTGGGGATGATGCCCATAACTCATTTTTCACAAGGTTGATCCCAGTAACCTAGGAACTCAGGATTACAAGGGGTCATTTTTCCCCCCTCGTTTTTCTTCCCCAGGTGAAATTTTGCTTGACAGAATCCAGGCTACATTGAAGGCAGTGCTCTGAAATGTGCGGTAAGTTATTTTTGCCCTGGCAGTGCTCTCCAGACATTGCAACAGTATTTGAAGACAAAGAGCGTGAAGCAGTAAAATATGCCAGATGTGAGTTTTTGACCAAGATACTAATAAAACTGGCAATATTGGCAGGGTACGGGCCAGTGAACTCACATGGCAAATGTGTGCAGATTCCTCTTTTTTATCTTGAAATCACCTCTTTTTCTTTTCTATGAAAGAGGGGGAGAAGTTGTTGGCCTTTTCAAACCACTAACATTAGGATTTATGAGCATGCCACCCATATTTTTGTGTGGGGAGGACTGCCGTCTCAAGTCTTGCCACTGCTAAAATTAACTGCCATCTTAGGCCACGTAAGCTGCTTATTCCCAAATGTCAAGTCACTAGGGACACTTGCAGGAAAAAGAATGTTAATGGGATATTTCTGAGAATAGGAATTAAGTATGGAAAACACTGGAGCAAAGAAATGCATTTTTGAAACTCATCCGAGTACCTTAGACACCAGCCAGAGCATTTTGTGATGGGAAGCTGGTGAGATGCTCAGTTGAACAGAGGGAGTTGTGAGATTCAGTCATTTCCTCATCCTGAACACTTTGTATTAGCTTCCATTCCCAGCACAAGGAGCAAGGATTCCTTAGCTTGTTCAGCAAAGAGATTCTTGTCTCAGCTGTCCCATCAACCCATCTGTAACAGAACCTTATGGCTGTGGCCATCTTGTTCAGATCCCAGAAAGAAAATGGCTCATTCCTACCTCAAGAATTTAATAAGTTGCATGAGAACAACTGTTTAGTGTTCCATAAGTAAAGCCTGGGACTAATCAGCCACTAACTTGATTTGCTGAGATCAGAATCAGGTGAGAAAAAAGGAAAACATAAGCTGTGCTTAAGATTAGTATTTTATATGTTTTTACATTACAGGCGGACTAGAAAAGCTAGTCAGCCAAGACTGGCTAGTCATGAGAAAGGAGGTCATTTGCCAAGCCTCACTGCTGTGTGCAAGCTGTTTTAAAAGGGACTGTGGAAATCTGGGATCCCTCCTGCACACGCCCAGATCACTGAAATAGATTTGCATGATAGTTCCTCTACTGTGTAAAACATGTATTGGATTTGAGATCTGGCACCTCCTTTTCTGCTCTGAACTCCAAAATACACCTGGGCTGTTCACCTCTCTCCCTTAGAATGCTCATCCATCCTTAGAAATGAATAAAAGCAGAAATCTCTAATACAAACCCACCCAAAATCTCACCCTCTTTGATGTTTGTAGAATAGATCACAAGTAGATTATCAGTTTCTTGTCATTTCCCCTTGCCTACACCCTTCCCCGATCCCCAGTTTATCCTAATCAAAGCTAATACATTCCAGCTAATATCTGTGTTGATGCAGGAATCACTTTGTGTTTCTGAGAAGCACATTTTCTAGGTAACCTTGAAAGCAAAAAGTCTGAGGGGGTCCGCAGATATCCATACAGATATCCTGATGAGGCAATTCCCTGGGGAGCACAGGCAGGTCTCTCTAATTAGGGGAGCTTGACTTAAACAGCAGCTGGCCAACTGCAACCCCAATTACTGGAACCACTTATGGAAACCTCCAGAGATATGATCGGGTTTTCAAACAGCAAATGATTTGGGGTAAGTACTGGATATTCAGCGTTGCACACTGGGACTTTTTTGGGTTTGTCATGGCTTAAATTTAAATCTACTGTTAGTGCAATGATTTTTTTTCTTATAAAAATGTAAAGAGGTGAATTCTTCTCAACTTCACTGCTTCAGCTTTTACCTTCTTTCATCTAAAAGCCTCTTCCTGTGAGCAGCAGATACAGAAAGGTATTGTCTTAATGAACTGACTGCCAAGTCCTTAGCAAAGCTGGCCTTTTTTAAACCACATTTTATAGCAGAGATGGACTGCAATTCCACCCATAAACCCAGCAATGAGCTGGATTACAGTGCTGATTTCATGATGTTTCTGTCTACAAGTGAACACTCCGAGAAGGTTGCAAGGGAGGCAGCAGCTGTAGACATTGCTCCAGAAATAAACAAACCATGACACACTTTCAACTCCCTCTCTCATAAAATGACTTCTTGCTGCACTCAGCAGGATCCTCAGCAGAATTTGTCACCTTTTCATTCTCTTGGTAAGGAGAGATCTAAAATGTTTGGTCTGTTGCCTCAATTAAATAGCATGGGCTGAGAAGCAGAAGTGCAAAAAAATAAATCAAGAAATTATCTTTGGTGAACCAACAAGTTTACGTGTTTGCACAACCCATGGTCCCAGGAGCCCAGTTTGTGGAAGAGTTTTGTGGTTGTGTTCATGGCAGCAGCCCAGCATGTGCTGTGTTCAGTGGCAATGGTTACAGCAAGGAAGGCAGAGAATCTTTGGGGAGTCACCACCTCTCCTGCAGAATGATGGTGGAATGGCACCAGTTAGGTGCCACAAATGTCAACCATTGCTGGTTGTCCCAAAGTTATTTGCCGTGTTTGCTATGCTACATAAAGGGAACTGGTTTTTTTTCCCCATCTGGTTCTAACATAGCTTTCCTTACTATATTAATTTATCTTTTCACAGCCACTATTTTATTCATTTTTATATCCTGCCATTTCTTGCTGGTATATATTTGCTGTCTAGCCACCTTAACTAAGGCCCGACCTCCTCATTACTGATCTCAGCAGTGTCTATGTCATTATGACAATTTAATGCACACACATTTTCACATGGTTTACTTCTCTTTCCTGTCAGCAATTATGAGCTGTCGATAAAAGTGTGAGAAATGGTTACTGTGTTGTTAGAATTTTAAATGGACAGATAATCTAAAGGGAATAAGGGAAAGGGAGGGACATAAAGACTCAGAAAAACAGTGCAGAAGAGGAGAACTGGGAAAAGGATGTATTAGTGGAAGAATATAAAGAACAGGAAAATGTAGTGCCTAGTCTCATAATTTCAGTTTATTCCCTGGTACAGGGGGCCTGTGACAGTTTTCCAGTCACAGTTTAAGCAGCTGTATTTGGGAAAGTGGAAGGAAACACCCTGCAAAAGCTGGCAGGATTGTCAATATATAGTCAGCTAGATCATAACATTCTCATAAAATCAGCTGTGGTCATGCAATGTAGACATGAATCTATATTTGTGGTATCTCAGCCATATATATCATCTTTCTGTACAGTAGCTGTTGCACTCACAATGTCCCATAATGATACACTGTCACTATATTGTAATACATGGGACATCACTGTTATACACACGGTATTTCTAATTCTTGTTTGCTTGCTTAGAAAACTAAAAAGCCATAAATATAGTGGTACAATATTGCCTGTCACAGCCTGCATCAGTATTTCAAAATTGTTGCCCAGTCAGTTGATGACCCTTCTCTGTTCTACTGAAGCCTGTGAGGAAAGCAGTCCTTCCATCTTGAGATGGGTGGGAAGCATCAGTGTTTAGTAGATTCCTATTTCTCTCTGTGGCCTATCTGGCATGGCCAGATAGAAGAGATATTACTCATGGATGTGACAGAGGGGCTGCTGAGTAACCACATCCAGCAAGGAATGAATGGGACTGAAGCAGCTGATGGATATCATCACAGCATCTGCCAGCAAAGGATTTATGGCAACAGCTCTAATTGTTTTTAATGTGAGGGGGAAATCTTTCTGGTAAATAAGTTTCTAAATTGATTGCTTGATTCTAGTTGTTATCAGAATTTGTTTGCCATAGTAAGCAAATTCTACATCATCAGGCCAAAGACAGGGGAAAAGAAACTCCACTCAAGAAAGCTGAGAAGAGTCAAGAGCAATAAGGCCTGTTATCTCTGTCACACAGTTATGCCTCCTGAAGCCTGTTTTTTCTACCAGTAAGTTGGCTATTCTTTGCTACAGAAGCTTGTTCACTGAGACCATTCTCTGGGTTCTCACAGGATTTTGTGGAGAACAGGAAGAAACACATAGTCCTACGTTTATGGCATCGCAGAGAAGGAAATGGAAATATCTGGTGTGATGTAAAACTACATTCTAACAGAATGGTGGGTTTTCTTTTTCTTCTTGTAGTGTCCAGACCATTTCCATGTCATCAGCTGGGGGAAACATCACAACCATAACTATAAACAGACATGAGATTCCTAACATTCAAATATATCCATGTGTTGGTCTAAAAATGCTACATACTAGGGCTGAGCCTGGGCAAGATTTTGTTTCTGCTAGGGAATATGCATTGAACATCCTGACATCCAGGGGTATCAGGGAGAGACTCAACACCAGCTCTTTAGAGAGTTGTGTAGAGGATTAAAAGGGTATTAGGAAAGATAATACACTGATGTGTCTTGAGAATACTCCAGACAATTATAAGCATATGTCAAAGCAAATTCCTGTGCTCTTCCCCTCCAAGGAATACATTGTAAAAGCAGACATTCATCTTGATACTTGTCTCGTATAGAAGTGAAGGTGGAAAAAGCTACAGAAAAGTAGTAGAGAAAACTGGTACTACAGTTAGGTAAAAGAGTACAAGGATATAATCTAAAAAGAGGAAAAGGAGTTTTTGCCTGATTCCATGATATATTGCATACCTCCACATAAGCAGATTGCTACCAGAGGTAAGTCATAAATACCATTGCTAAGTAACTGTGAAATGGAGCCATGGGATATTACTAGTCTATGACATTCTTGGTTAAAAAATATAAGGAAATCAAAATAGAAAAAGGAGAAAGGAGGCAAAGAAATTCTTATTTTTGCTTTCACATGCAGGTTGAATCAGCCTACCATGTAATTCTGTATCAGAAGGAAACTCTGTAAGCTAACAGCCCTCACCATCTTTCATAATCATCTGATCAAATAAGGCACTGCCTAATAGCAAGAAGATTGCAAGAAATTTTAATACTATCAGGTTATTGAAGCAGTGAAATACAGGAACATGACAGACCTGTCCTTGCAGGGTGTTCAGTTACTTTTATGTTATTGCTGACTCAGGAAGGGAGGTCCTGGGCTCATCTTTCAGAAGTAAAAGCACAGAGCCAGATCCTAACAGATATGTCACCAGGACAGCCCTTTCTTTTAATCTTTTATTTGTGTAGTGTTTGCTAGGTCTCTTCCTCAAGCTTTTTCTTTTTTTTTTTTTTCCCCAGAGAACTCAGAGGAGTGGCCTTTTAGCTTTTGTTATGGCTTACCAGTTTTCCATCACAAGCTGCAAGAAGCAATACCTGGCTCAGGAGGCCAGAACAGAGACAATACCTTAGCACATGAGGATGGATATTGAGGCTGAGAGTGTAAATGTTTAGCACAGACTTGGGTTTTCTTTAGCAATGAAGAGAGGTGGAATAAGTTCCTCTCTCTGCCACAGCCCTTCAGAACAACTAGGTGGAAGTATTCAGGTAGCACATCCAGGCTGATGTTAAATGGGTTGAAGCAACTCTGTCTAAAAAGCCCATGATTAAAAACTCAAGTCTGAAATATTATTTACCAGGAAGTGGTAGTGATCTGTCTAGACCTTGATTGTGGTGTGTGAAAGTGTAATACATCTTTCAAGTTGGGCAGCTGGTTGACTGATTCTTGAATCAAAGCAGTCTGGATTGTGTAAACAAATATCTTCCTCATTTATATGCTGTTCATATGCTTTGAACAGAACATGGCTATTTCTTGATTTTTCAGCTAAGGATTTTAAATGGCAATATGAGCACTTTTGAAACTTCTGGCCTCTCCTGCCCAGTTCTATAGATTTTTATTTATTAGTTGTTACAACCCACCTCTGAGGCAGGGTAACTGAGGTTCTTGTTAATAGATCCCTTGTGGTGGATTAGAGTGAAAAGACAGTGAATGACCTGTGTACATATGAGCCAGGTTTATTTTAAAACAATTAGGTTGCAGCATGAACCTGACACCTCCCCTGCAGAGGAATTTTACACTGTCTGAAGCAATACTGTGGACATTAGTTGGGGGCACTTTGGGGGTCTTTGATGGTTTGTGACCCCTTCTAATGACACAACTGCTGCTTTGCCCTGCTTTTCCTTGTGACATTTGTGCCTTACTGGGAGGGAGAAAACCTTCTGGCTTTCATGTGAGCACCCAACACCTCCCATGGTGCGGAGTCTTACACTGCCAGATGCAACTGTGCCTTTCTGGGAGGGAGGAAATCGACATGATAAAAAGCATTACACCACCTCCAAAGGATCTGCTGCTTACCTGCCTTTTCCCTTATCTGGCAGGAAAACTGATGCCCCTTTAAGGCATCAGTCCTGGGTTATCAGGGAGAAATTTATCGCAAGGCTCAACTAGTTTATGTAAACAAAGTTCAGTCTGTCACATTACTTCAGTGTGATTTAACATCCAGGGCATAATCAAATGGCAAATCTAAGTATATTTTTTTTCATTCCAACAGAACACTTAGACAGGAGGAGAGGTAGAAGGTTATTTTGCATTCATATGCCTTTTCTCACTCTCTAAGTGAATGAACAGCTACCACTACATATCAATGAGTTACTTTGTCTGAACCATAGGCTTTCAAAGAAGTGAAGTTGGAGTGCAGTTCATTAGCACTGAAATCCTAGTGACTCATAAGACACTGAAGCCTAATAGGACCAAGATTTTAGCTAGAAGATATGAAAAAATGTTCTATTTTCTAAAGCTAGCCAAGTCTGCTGGTGACCTAAAGCTGTGTAATAGTTTACAGGAAGAGTTTGGACCAAAGAGGTCATGGTTTCTACTTGTCCAGTGTCCTGGTTTGTGACTCTGTCATGTTTTGTGTGTATATTTTTATTCCCCTCCTTCGGCCATGCTTCTTTCTTGTGGCCTGTCTCATCTCTATTTATGTCATAGTTAAGCCATATTCCTGCCATTTTCCTTCCTATATTTGCTCCTGCAAATACAGGAAGGAAAATATCATTGTTCATTAACAGTCAGGTAAGCCCTAAAACATGTCAGACCAGGTGCTGATTGGCTCCATCCCCAGTTCTTCCCCTCTAGCTTCAGCTTGATTTTCACAATAAACAGGAAAGTGAGGTTGTCTGTCTTTGCACCCCAGGTATTTTCATCTGGGGAGAAACAGGATGTAATCAGAGCCAGCCTAGTGTTATAAAATATTCCACAGGAACATGCATGTCTTTATGTGCAAAGGAAGGCTTGGATCTGTGCCTTCCTTTGGATGACAAACACCAGCCATGGAAAAAACTTACAGCCTCAAGACATGTTTTTGAACAATAAAATGTAGGAAATCAAAATGGGATTGATATCAAGAACCAAGTCACACAAGGCTCGTATTTTAAACAGTTTTCTGTATGTCATCTCACAATGTCAGCAGCTTAATTAAGTTTGGCTTTAAGTTATTCCAGCCTAAAAAAATAAATAAGTGATGGAATTGAACTGGCATGCCAGTGATTTAGAAGTAGCTTGTACACAGTCAAGGGCAAGGAGCTCATTGTTAAATTCAGTACCAAATCAGAGGGCTTACATTGTTTTGAAGCCCAAGGAAAAGAACAAAAACATACCTGCTTTTCTGAAAATTCTATTCTATGAATTTATCTAATTACTGTCTCACATGGTCTCAGAATGCATCAAAATTTGTTCAGTGAGTTCTTATCACTTGCATGAGCTGCCTCGGAATTGCTGTATAAAAGATACTGCCTGCTTGCCAATAAAAACTGTAACTCTTCAAGGGAAAGTAAAATCTACTCCTTCTAAGATACTAGGTAAAATATTGCCTCCAATGAAGTCTGTAGGAAAATGCCTGATTAGTTTAGTGTGAACAAGACTTCATCCATGTGTATTTCTTGTTATCATGGGAACCTTCCAAGGAATAATGGAAACTAATGAAATTTTTGAGTTAGAGAATTCTCTTCTTAAAAATTTTCTTTTTAAAAATTAATACTGGGGCTACTTCCAACTTTTGTGCTTGACCAAAAATATAATTAAAGGTATAGTGTGTATAGGTGAATAGGCCTTGATCTGGCATCTCTGCAAAAGGTTGAAAAACAATGTGACATTGACATTTACATGTGTTCTAAATCCCAAACTGAATGAAGTATTTGGACACTTTCTAGCTCTAGCTGCAATGGCTTTTCTGGAACAGAAATATTGCTGGAACATTGCTCTTTTTATCTTTCTAGTTTCCACTCATTGAAACCAAAATATGGGCAAGAAAAGAACTGATTATGGCAAACCACCATTTCCACATGCTGGCAAATATTGACTTCTGAAGATCAATTTCTCCCAATCTCACCATAGGTGTTTATTATATCAATTGCCATGTCTTCAGTACTTAGAGCTAATGAGATTCAATTATTTTTGTCGTGTAAGTATGCCTTAAAATCCTAATTGATCACTGGAGGCAAGATTCAAATCCCAGCAGTGCTGGAATGGGGAATACAGAGATATCTGAGTAACATGCTGGAGGATGGAGGGGTAAAGGAGTTTGTAATTTTGTCTTAAAATATCATGATCACCAGAGGCTGGTGGGCCTTTGTGTGTATGGAATGCAGCATAGCAAAAGTGAATTGCACAGGTGATCACAAACAGGTTTCTGTTCCTCAGAGACTGTTAGACCAGCCTGTGGGTGTTCTGTTTTGGCAAAACTGTGTAAGGAAAGATGCATTCAGTTTTCCATCAGTTTGGATGCATTAGAGAGCTGCCTTTCACCAAGTGCTTCTTCCCCCAACAGTTAAACTTCTAAGGTTGCCTGATCATGCATTGACTTATGCTTCTGTTCCCCTTTATTTTAAATGCAAGGTTTCTTATGCAGCTTCTCTATTCTACCTGTAAATGTGTGAGCTGCTATTTTTAGCATGGCTATTCCAGATTCATTTTGCTGATCATTAGTAAACCTGTCTCATTATTTGTCAATTCCAAACATTAAGTTATCGATGCTACTGCTAGCAGAACATTTATTCAGTCATTGCAATTTTATTGTGTTTCCTTAGTTCTATGGGAGAAGATTCTCTAGATTTGATCTTTTAGTTTAATTTGATAAAAGCTTGACTCAATATTTCTTTTTGATTTCACTTCTTTCCCTGAGTTAATTAACAGTATTCTCTTTGCTATGTCCAGTGAAGCTGATAAGAATGCCTACATCCTGATTCAAGTGAGGATATAAAAGGAGCCTCTTGGTGTCTAATTATAGCAAGTAAGAAAGAGGGAGAACTGATTTAGGGACTAGTGCATCATGTACTCCACCTACTGTAATTCACTGGTTTTCTAAATGGCAGAATATGGAGGTAAAAAATCTACAGTAATTTTCCATATTTTCTTTTTATCCCAACAAAACTCTTAGCCAGGAGATAGAAGGTTATTTTTCATTAATATGCCTTTTCTCATTTTAGGGAAAAAAAGACCTTCTGAGAGCAGTATAAGGGTAATCCTCATTAAGACATTATTAACAAGGCATATTATTAGAACTGTTAAAGCCATTGCCCTTGATTATAAATGAGTAAATTGGTTAATGAGAACAGTAGTTAATTGGGGGTATTATTACCAAACAGGGAAATCATATGAAAGTTAAATACATCACAATGATTCTTCTACACAATTAAACATCTATGAGAAAAGAGATTAAGGAGGAGAGTATGAGAAACTAGCAGTCATAAAGCAGAAGTATGTTTTCAAAAGTGAATTGCAAAAGCCTATTAAAACTGAATAAAAGTCAATGGTGCATATTTACTCTGCTGAAACTCATCTGAAGCTACTTCTTGCAAGAAAGAAAATCTCAAACTCCATCAGTGTGCTGAAAGGTTGTGTAATCATAGGGCCATCTGGTAAGGATAAGATTTGCCACCCTGCATTTGCCTTAAGATCCAGGCATCACATCTGTCCTTCCTCAAGCTTCTCCTTTCACGTGTTTTATCCACAGGATTGTCTTGAGCAGCTCTTTGCTATAAGGGTTAGATTTTGCCTGTCTTTTGCAGTCTTAATTGTACTTCCTTTTCCAGTTAGCTCTGATGGAAATTACACATCTTTCTGCCAATAACCTGTTGTGAGGGAAAGCAATGCACATACAAGTTTTATCCAGGGACCTCAGGCAGGGCTACCTATAGGTGGTTGACCAGGACCATGTCCAGACAGCTCCTGAATAGTTCTGGGGATGGAGAATTCATAACCTCCCAGGACAAGATGTTGCAATGCTTCATCACTTCACTCTCAGTGATGTAAAAACAGAAAAAAGTGATTCCTTATGTTTTGATTCCTTATTTTGACAAAAACACCTCCTGTGTTTTTATCTGTGCCTGTCACCTCTTGTCCTGTCACTGGGCACCACATGATGCACCAAGCAAAAAAACCTGTCTCCCTCTTTTTTACACTCTCCCTTCAGGTATTTGTACACATTAATGAGATGCTCTTTGATCCCCTCCTGAGCCTTCTCTTCCCTGGGTTAAACAGCCTTCCAGCCCTAACCATTCTGTGATTCTGTGATTTCTTTCAGGCAGCTGAAATTCACCCTGGTTGGTAACCCAATAATCATACCTGGCTTTGGAGGAGAAAAAGGTTCTGTGGGGAAGGAAATTGCCTTATCAATTCTGACTTGAAACCACAGACATGGAGATGGGCATCCACACTGCCCCAGAGCCCAGTGCCAGGCCCAACTCAAGGGCAGGCAGAATCATCTTGAAAGGCCTGGAAGAAATATTAATGCCACCCTTGAGGACGGCTTGCTTCGTCAGGTAAATCCTATGGACAAGATGCTTGTTCAGCTTGAAGTGTACCAAGGGCCATTCTCTGTGGCTGTATAGCTATAGTCCAGCCAATAATACAAATAAGCACTGATTCTGTACCTTTGCTGTCATCTCTGGTCATGCTGTGTGTTTGTAAGCTTGATCCACAAGGTAATCAGTTCATTCTAGGGCTGTTAGAAACAATATGACAGACTTTTGTCTTTGGAGTTCCTTGCAGCTCCTTAGGTGCAATGAGATTTTGTGCTGGTGCCTTTGACTTTAAGGGGATGCAGGGGACTGCTGGGCCAGTTTGTCAGCCAGCTGCCCTCAGCTTGTGTGCAGGGAGGGCTAACCCTGGAGATTAAGGAATAGAAGAATACAGCACTGGGAACGCACAGTCCTCAACTTGTGTTAGTCTCCATCTAAAGCAAGAAAGATACACAATTCAAAGTCTTTCAGAGCCACATGGGCAAATGCCTTGTTAGCAGCTTGTGGAACGCTGAAGGTGTATACATACACCAGAAATACTAGGTGTGACTCAGAGCTGGCCACTTGAGAGCACTGCTATAGTTACTAATTGTCTGTGGGGTGAACAGCCTGGGGCACAGGCTGTCATTTATAGTGGCATGTGCAATGGACTGCTTAGTTTCCAGATGAAATTGTAACACAAACACAGATGGAGTGATAATGTCCCACCCACTCTAATTCTTCTTGAAATTCCTAATTAAGTATTTTCTCCTCCAGCTTTCCCCTTTATGAAAAAAAATTGTTCTCTAGAGTGTTGTCAGAGAGGGGAGGGAGGGGCTGTGTGCCTTCCAAGTGGCACCTGAGGAGTGGATAGGTTTTTGCTGTACATTGGCAAACCTTACCCTCAGCCTATGAAGGACTGAGTTTTTCTTCAACTTCAGACCTGCTTTGGAAACCTGAAGGCATGGAGGCATGGCAGGAGTGGGTGAAGAGAGAAGGATATTAGATCCATACTGAACAGTGTTTTCCATTCAGTTGAAGAAACTAAACCCACAGCATGCTGCCAATTTCCTGTCATTTGTTTGATGGTGGTGGCATACTGTGGAGCACCAAGCTGAGCATCCCATAGATCTCCTGCATAAAAAATGTGGGGGAAGTTGATGATACATGTCTTGTAACAAAACAACACATAAGCGCTGTGCATCACTGAAGTCTTTTTCTATCTCTTCATTTTTCAGTGTTACCCTGAAGAAGAGTTTGAGTTTGTCATCCTAAAGCTGCAAAACAATTTGGTGCTTATGTGAGATAGTAAAAACATCCTGCCAAAACCACAATGTGGTGGAAAAATTAAATATCAGATCATAGCTCTGTGAAAAGAGTAATGTGGATTATCCACAGATAAACTTCTAGGAATACTGTTTAGCTGGGGCACCTCTTCTCTTCTCTTCTCTGATCTCATCTCTCAGAGATTGTTCTGGTGTTAAGTGTTTCATTTCATATCTCACTTTTAAAAAGCAGTCAATCAGTATTTGCTTTTCCATTTTCTCACATTGCCATAAGTTAATGGGATGTTCTTTGTCTTACCTGATGTAAGAACACAAATCCTAGACCTGCTGCTCTCCTCCTAATCACTCAGGGTCATCACAGGAGCTGGTCACGGTTATGCTCTGCTAAGATGAAGGCCCAAGAGAGCTACTACATTTCCCTCTAATCCTTCATAACCATTTCCTTTTTAGCTTAAACAGCTCTCAGCTTTCCAACAGTTTTTTAGTCCTTTGCTCCTCAGTTGCTCTAGCTATGTCTAGGCTATTTTAAGGAGAGAGAATGAATTTATCTTTAGGCCTCTATTTTACTGAGGAAAGGTTAATGTATTAACATAAAGCAAAGACCTGACAGTTTTGGCCAGGCACATCTGTGGCCTTTTTCCACTGCAGCATTTAAATGCCTCACAACTACCTGTGAATTTATTTTTACTGTGCTACAGTCAGCAGCATAATTCATTGTTGCTAAACTTCCCCCCCCCCTAAAAACATGCAAAAATATTAAATTTTCCCAGATCATGTCCCTTAAGTTTACAGTCAAACAGAGAAGTCATCTCAAGTTTGAGTCACCAGTCAATACTTTTACATGACACCTTTCTCCCAGTTCTCCCAGTGTCTGGTGGGACTCTGCTTTTTCCCCAACAGGGTGTGCACACTGAAAGGCTTGGCATCACCCTTCTATGCTGAGTCCCTTCTGAAATTTATCTTGGAGTGAGATATAAACTTAAGGCTTTTTCTGGATGTTTTGGGCATCTTCAAGCAACCAGACCCAAGCTGGGCACACAGGGAAACCCATCCCAGATTTCCTGAGATGTGAAATAGGATCTTGACTCCAGAGCTTCTAGAAATAGAGAACATTTTAGCCATAGAAGAAATATTCTGCATAAAATTCACTCTCAATCAAGCTACATCAGGAACAAGACAGACAAAATCAAACTTCTTCCTAAGGTAAATTGCAGATATTAGCTAAAAGCTAATTGCTGGCTCACATCATTTATGCTAATATGCTAATTGTAACAAAGCCTGGACTCCAGCCAGGATATAAAGTCGTGTTGCAACATGAGTAGATGTTCTCCTGGCATTAATGGGTACAGAGCGATCTATTTCCTTAGAGCCCCTGTTGATATCTTATTTGTGTCACCATGAGATGCTGCTTTCTCACTCAGGGGTGCTAAAATATGCTCTTGTAATGACAGCTTGTTATGGGTGGGAGCTCCCAATTGAGTTGCATCAGGAAATTGCCCCTCCATCCTTAGACTTCTTTTAGAACCATTTCTTTGTTTTCCTTGAAAGGTAGCAATGGGCCACACTTTGAATTGGTGAGCCAGTACAGACCACGAGCCAGTGATATGCAGGTACAGGGCCATGATGTTGTTCCAAGGCCTGCAAAAGGTCAATCTGTGAAGAAAGATCAAGGAGTCAAAAGGACCCTGAAACAGACAGGGAAAATCTGGTATCATCTGCATTAAGCTGGCCAGCATGGCAATCCCTTTTATCTCCATTTATGGAGCATAATCAATGAATAATGTTTCATAACATCTCAATTAGTCCCAAAGTCTCCGCTCCTTCTTGATGAATGGTGATCCATCTAGTTTATCACTTCTCAAATGGCAATTTGACATCCTGGAGCACTGACCTTTTAGCAAGTAAATCCTAGTAGTATAGATCACTGCTTGGCACAACCTCAGTGCCAAGGCTCCCATGGCACACCCAACTAGTGCTTCACTCTCAGCAAGGAGCTCCAGATAAAGTCAGGACGTGGGTTCATGGCTACCTGAAGACTCAAATCTTCTTGACTGGGCTCTTCTGATAACTTTGACTTCCTGAATACATTTCCTCTCTTTGACCTATCTTTGCTGATGTCGCTTCTCTCAACTGAAGCAGAAGTGCTAAGACATGTAGTGTGTTCAAACTCTACAAGTACTTTTGTGTGTATATAAATTGCTCTTCCAGGAGCCTCTGCAGGTGGATTAAACTGGCACTGCTACAAATAACACAGTCTCTGCTGGAGAGTCTGTGTTCACAGAGAAGGAGAGTGGATGACAAGATCTGTAAGGAGCAGAGAGCAGCTCTGACACAGGTATGTGTGTACAGAACATGCCTTGGTGTTCTGTGTACCCCGATACCCTAAAAAAATGGCATATGGGGCTAAGATATCAGTGGTGCTTTTCCACTGGAGTTGCTGCTGTGCTCAGCCCTCATCTCACTGAGCCTTCCTGCCTGGGCATCTGTAGAAGCCCTTCCCTCAAGGGAAGCACCAGGGGAAGTATGGAAATTTTATTGCAAATGAACCTGTGAGTTCATAGATTTGATCTAAACGTTGTTAATTATATTGGCTATCAGATCATAATTCCATAATAGTAAAACTGTGGATTTTTAGTTCTAATTAATTTTAGATAAATCAATATACTTAATAATTAATGATTTATATTTTTGTATGTAGTATACATACAAATATATAAAATATTTTATATCTTTATATGAAAAAGTATAGAATAAAATGTAATAATTTTTTTAGTTAATTTAATTCTGGATTATACATGAGGTACTGGAGATCTGGCCCTGTAAGGCAAAGTCATGCCTGATTGCATCTCTTGCCTTAAGATGGTAAACTTCTCCCATTCAAAACAATAAGCATTGTAAACACTGTTCTGTTCCAAATCATGATCAATTATAAAGATTACAGAAGGCAGTATTTATCAATAAAATATCCATGGCTAGAATGAAACTTATTTTTGGAGTCTTCAAGTTACAGAAAGCAATAAAGAAAAAAACCCTATGAAACTAAAAAAAAATGGCCCCTCCTCTGAAGTGTTAGAGGAATGCCTAAGCACAGTACAAATCCCTGTATTCTGCTCAGAAAGCTGGTGGAAAAAAGGGATTTTGGAGTACCATAAAGTACTGTGTTAGTATATTAGAATTACCTGCAAATGGAAATATGAGACGCACAGCCATTCTAGATTATGTGGTTTTGTTTCCCATTTCAGTCTCACATTCAATTTCCTTTGTTGATGAAGTAATCACCAGTAGGTCTCAGGGAAAATCAAAAGATGACGCTGGTGCTCTGTCCTGACTGGTTTTTTTTGTAAGTTAGTTAGTTTAACCCGAGGTGAAAACTGCAAGGTAGCTGTATGTCTGAGATGGACATCCAATCCTAATGATTTCTCTAAAATGAATTGCTGAAATACATGTACCCAGATAATTCCCTAGTGGCACCACCCTCAGCTGAAAACACCCATTTATGTAGCAGCAGTTTTTTTAGAGATGCAAAATTGTTCTAATTTTACTCCTACAGTAAGCAGTAATACTGCTTAGCATGAGGTTTGTCCACAGGAGTTCTGTAACATTTCCCATTAGCAACTGTCTGCTCACTCCAGCAGAGCAGCTACTTGATGCTGAGGCTGCTATGACAGCTACTTGAACATATAAATAGAATCATGCTTCACAAATGTGACAGTATCACATGGCTGAATGCATGGAAGTGCTGAAGTGGGAAAAATTTCTCTTACCCCATAATTATGTGTGTGTTAGTATTACATTTAGTGAAGTGGTAGGCCTGGTTAGGCCCAAGAATGAAGCATTTTTGACAAGCTTGGGTTTAAACTATAGCTGTGATAAAACGAGTAAATTCAGGTTTGATGTAGATGGGTACCAGCACTCTATCTGTGCACATAGCCAATGCATTTCATCTTCAGCTCTGTGGTTGGTCCATGAAGTCTCCCAGAGATCTCTGAGTAGATGTGACAACGGACTGGCTTGAGACAATACGGCAGTAGATTGATCTCTGAGCTGTTTCACAGCACAGCAACGAACTAGCAACTGCCAAGGTGGAAATTTCAGACAATTGCCTGTTGTGCCCAGATCTGTTAGGCACTATTTGTGTGCTTCAGTGTGTTGGTGAAGTCCCTTCTGGGTGGAGGAATCCTGGGAAGTCCAATTATACCGTTAGTTCCAGTGGCAGGTGAGGCAATTGGCCAAATGCCACATGGATAAATTTAAAGAGTCTGCAAAATGCATGTGCAGGAATGTCTTTGAAAATGTTCTAGACATATCTAGTCAGCAAAATTTAACTACCTAAGCAGTCTGAACTAATTAAGGGCAGGATTGTGGGTAGCAGGAAGTTGGATTAGATGACTTTCATAGGCCCCTTCCAGCCTAAATCATTCTCTAGTTCTGTGGTAACAGGTAGGACTCTCTGTACATAGTAGGAAAGCTAGAAGAAGTTCTGTGCATAGTTTTAAGATAATAAATGGAAATGGATCATTCATGTACTATAGTCATCATGTAGGACCACAGACCAGCTGGACTGTAAGAAATCATCAGAACAAATTGTGGTATCCCATCTTGATCCTGTAGAAGCTGCTTTTGTAAGAATGCTTGCGATGGAGGTTCCCATCCAGACAGCAACTGACCATCCTGTTTGAGAGATTTGATTCCCTGCATGACCAAAAATGTCTATGCAAAATATCAATGAGTAGATGGGATGTTGTGGGTCCTGAGTGCTTCTCAGAACCCTTCAAAAGGCTCTCATTGTGTGATTAGGAATGAAAGAGTTGGGCAAGGACTGGTCAGTTCCAAGTGTTTTTCTTGAGAGTTATCTTCTTTCCCATCAATATGGCATGTTTAATGTAATCTTTGCAAAGAAAAACACTGGTGGATTTTCTTTGAGATACTGGGGGAGAAAATGTTGTCAGTCAAAAAAACAGAACAAAAACCCCAACCAAAACTCAGTGGTAAAATGTGTGAAATTCTGACACAGATTGTATAGCAATAGAAAATATTAGAATAGAAACTTGTGTAGCAGGTCCTGTTTTCTTCCCTTCAAAGTAATTATTCAGATGACATAAATACTTACAACATTTTTTTCCCTTCCTGTTTTACTTCTTCTTGTCTTCTCCAGCTCAAATGCCATGATAAGCTATCTCTATGTTATGATGAATACTGCAATTAGTATTTGTGTGCAAGAAGATGCATCCCAAGAGACCAGCAGCAGAATTTATTTTCTATCATACACACAGACACATATATGACAATGAAATATTTCAAGATGTTCCAAATATTTGCTCCTAAAAAAGACTGATGCCACATTCCTGCAATATAGTATCATATTCTGTAGGTGTTGCGGACAGATTATGCCAATCAAACACTGGAGGCAAGAATATTTATGCCATTCCTGCAAAGTCTATCTCATCCAAGAGATAATAGCAAAAACATTTTTTCTTGAAATCCTAATAAATGTATCATTTTCTAGATAGGGTTTGACTTCATGCTGTCTTGAAAAAGGGATTGGCTTCGATTTCTTGGAATGCTATGCATGGCATAAACAGTGCAAAGTATCCTTTCCCATTTGTAAGATATTATTATTAGGCCTTGGAAACTTTGATTTCTACTTAATCTTCTGCCTCATGCCTTCACTGATACTGAAAATTATTATCAAATGCCATTTTGATATGTTACCTCATGGAATGAATTACTGAAATCAACTGAACAGCAACAAACAGAATGAAGGCTTGTGTGCTTGCAGACCTGAATAACTTCACTGATGCCAGTACTATTAAATTTATCTATGTTCAACTTGAATTGAACCCAGATCTTTATTTAGCTTGCTAGCAGGCGATTTACATTCTCTGTAAATGTAAATCTGTTCCAATGCCAGCTGAATTCAATGACAGCCTTCACTGACTTCAGGGGGTTTAAGATGAGGTTCCAGTTCTTGGATGCGATGACATAAAGGTAAAATATTAATGCTTTTTTTTTTTTTTAAATCATGGGTGCAAGACAGTAGAGCAGATTACTATGTAGCCAATGGCTCTTTCACTGGATGGAGCTTTTCTTTCTGTGAAGCTGGAGCCGTCATATGTCGTAGTCAGGAGAGGCAGAGGGGGAATTATTCCTTTCAACCAGGTTTTATGATTGTTTTTCCTCTTTTCATATGATTTATTTTTTACCTTATTCTGAAACTTTAAAACTCTAATTTTAATTGACTGAGATTTACATTCAATAACAATTTGACCCAGAGGTTTTGGACCCGTCTGATAATCAGTAAAACAGAGTATATTGACAAGACCTGCAACACTCCTTGTTAATTGCAAGCTGCTTTCCCTGATTTAGAGTGCACAGCAGGCAATTGGTTATACCAACTCTCCAGAGTCCTGAACTTCTTATTCTAACACTTAAAACCACCTGGAACACAACACTAGTGATTCACTGGCTTCCAGCCTGCAGGTTCCTGCCCTGATACACCACCCTCTGTTGCTGATGGTTCTTAGTTTCATGTGTGACAATTGGACTCCTGCCTCTTCAGAAAGCAGTCATGGCATTAAAGAAAAAGAAAAATAACGTGTTTTATATGATTTATCTGCAGCATTATTTCTTCCTCAGTAGTCATTTTGCTGTGGCTTTTTGTTTCCTTTTTCCAGGTCCTAATCAATGCACCAAATCTGTAATCACCAAAAAGCAGGTCTGGACACATGGATTCATACGATTGTCCTAACCCAAGATCACAGTCTCATTACCAAGTACTTGCCGAACAAAAGGAGATCATATAAATGCTCCATAATTCTATGGCATCCTTTGGCAAATATTTCAAATTGTCAGGTACATGATGCACAACGAACCATTTCCTTTGTTGTTTGTTTTGAATTTGGCTCCCACCAGCTCCATTTGGAGATCTGCATTTCTTGTGGTAGACAACACTGGTCACAGTTGCTTTCTAATTACCATTGTCATACCAATCATAATTTTTCTGGATAATTTTCCCCAACTCAGAAGTCATAGCCTGCTCAATTGCTTCTTTTATAGAAGGTGTTTTCCATTCCAGATTATCCTTCAAGCTTTTCTTGGCACCTTTTCTAATTCTAATATAAATTTTCTGGCACAGGCAGATGTAAACTGCATATTTTTCAAATTGTAGGCAAGCCATGCATCCATACAGTGTTACAGTAACACTGCCTATTGCACTCCCTATTTTTTTTTACTAATTCCTGGAATTTTAACTTCTATTTATCCCTGACTGCTACTGACCGATACACTGATGTATTCATGGAACAATCCCACTTCTGAATATTAGCACTGGGCTCAGAGCCCACCATTTAAGATGTGACATTACAAGTACTTTTGTCCAGGGCTCATCCCCTTATGCTTATCTATTCTGAAAGCTATCAACTGCTGTTATCTACACAGGCACTCAGTCTTTAAGTTGTGCAGTTCTTCACAGACAGTTTGTTTATCAATATTGTAACCAGAACAGGCTCCTGCACACATCCCTCTGGTTTCTGCCCACCATCACATTTGTTCACTACTCTTTTCTTTTTTTTTAATGTTTATTATAAATGCTCAAGAAATTACATGTGAGGACATCTACTGAAGTTGCTTTAGGAGGACAGATACACCACACCAGTCAGTTCACTATTCAACTCCTTCCTGGCTTCTTCAAATAATTGCACTCAGCCTGTAAGGTAAGGCACAGCCTTAAAGAAAAACACATGGACTCTTCCCTAACTGATCATACTTATCCAGGTGTCTGTTCTTTGTGATATTACCATGCTATTGAAGCCAAGGACAGGCATCAGGATTCTGTATTTGGATTTCCATGGTTCTCCCTGAAACTGTTTTTTGGTCAGTTAGTATCATATCTGACGTCTTCAGATGTGTGAGGCAGGTTTAAGAACGTTATCCACCACTTTCAGTAATCAAACTATGTCATTGGTGAGCTCTTTCAGAGCTGCTGGCTGATCACCCTCTTCATTCTGAAAATTTACTACTTTTGTCCATTTTCTCAAGGACAAAACTAACCTCATCTATTTTACATGGTAATCGGTATCACACAGATTTTGTAATGAGGTTTCCCACAAAAAAGAGTCCAAGAAGGAGAATTGTTCTTTTTTTTCTGGTTTGTGTACTGATGCTAAGGTGCTGTTTAGCTTCTTGGCTATTGCTTCACAGAAGCTGAGCATTCTTTTCATATCCTGATCATTCACAGACCCAAAAGACTCTCAAGTGAGCCTGTGTCCCTGACATGCTTGAGATTATATTATTGAACTTTTGCCAAGAACTAGGAGAGCAAAGTGATAGAACTTAGATTTCCATGAGAAGGTATGGATAATAAGCAACATAAAAAATATTCTGTGGTGTTCTGGCAATTCCTTGCTTCTTAAAAATGGAGCTACTCGTGATCAAAGACCATTTGTACTTTCTGTCTCCTCCTCATTTTAGTTTTGTTCCTTTCTTTTGCCCAGCTGGATATTAATGAAATGTTTAGTGCCCAGTTTTCCTGCCAAACTTAAGATGACTGTCTGTGACTGTATGCCTGTAAGATGACTGTATGACTGTATCAAGCAGGTACTCTTCAGGGAGTAAAAAGAGATATATATAGCTAATCTTACACTAGGGGAAATCTTGAGTCCAGATCCAGGGCCAGCTGCACAATTCAGGAATTTATCATCATAAATTGCCAAGACCAAATCATACCAGAGTGCATTTATGGAACAGTGATAGACTGCCAATGTGATACACTCTTTCAAAGACCATGAAAGTGTTGACTACTTTCTTCTGTGATTTTTCATGAGTAGGATTCAAATGTTTGTTTACCAAATGAGAAAAACTTAATGTTCCTTTAAAATGCAAGAGACATTAGAAAAGCTCTGGGAGAAACTCAGCCTATTCCTGTTTCACTAGGATTCTTTTACTCTGAGTAGATTATCATAAAGTGATATTGGCAATTGCCAAGGCAATTGCACAGGGTACAACTCTCTCCATCAGCTGAGCAGACGTAATTAGATTGAAAACCTGGGTGCATTAGTCTAATCTAATACTATACAGAAATGTACAATCTGTTATACATTGTATCATCTTAGCATGGTGTCAAATCAATATCTGTTTTCAGCAGGAAAAATGTGCAGGTTGTGCTGGAGATATGACTAATGAGAATGCTATTTGGAGTGTTTGGAGTGCAGTTTGCACTGTAAGGAATGATGACAATTGGTTTCATCTGGAGTAATTACAGCTCAGTGGCCACCAGTTAGCCAATTACTCAAAGGATACTCTTGAGGGAAGAGTATCTCAGTTTTGACAAGAAAACATAACCAATATAAATTCCTTATGTGTGGTAGAAAAACATCTATTGTTCCAAAAGATATAAAAAGCAATGTAAACAGAAGAATGGATATTTCACCAAGCCCCACAGAATTTCATGTTTCCTGTGTGAAAAAAAATCCTAAATCTCCCAGTGTCAGATTTGGTCTCTGTGATACCATGAACTTCTTGAAAAGATAACAAGAGAGGAAAGGCAATTTTGACAAAGTGCTCAGTCATCTGAGTTTCTAATGCACCACGTCCGCGTTGGGTAAGGTGTGCAATGCAATGACTGAGATTTCTGACATACACTTCATGAAGCACTGTGGGAATGTTGACTCTTGAATGGTTCTGACCTCCAGGAAGGCCATTTTAAGCAGAAAAAACATACTATTTCAAGAACATGCCTAGACTATGAATTCAGGACATTCCCAGGGTGGCGATAGAGGTGTTTTGCATGTGATACTTCAGAGTGCAACTCCAGACAGAGAGGTAGTAGAACAAGGATGGTAATAATTAGAGATATGTTTGAGAAAGAGTTCCCTATTATCAAAACCCCCTTGTTATGGACTAAGGAGACAAGAAAGATGAGGAAAGGGAGCTCCTTAAAAAAAGAGAGAAATGTGCCAGGTGGTGTTCCCAAGACTCTTCCTTGGATTAAAAGACCACGCATTTTGGTCTTCTACAGGCATTAGCAGAAGCCTTGATGCCAGTCCATCAAATCTCTGCAGAAATACACTAAGGAATTAACTGTTCAATAAAACCCTGTTTGCATTGTAGGATTCAGCCTGCAGAAATCAAGTATTTTAACCAAACCTATTGACAAAGCTTACAAAGCAAAGACATTACTTTGGTTTTTTTTAGTTTTCCCAAGACTACATTGAAGTAAAATCACAGATATGGCACTGCACAAATAGCTTCTGATGTTTCTTCTACTTGTAACCCAGGTGAGGATCAATTCACAAAAAGGAAAAAAGCACTTCTTTTGTGAAGTGCTTTTAACAGCTATGGAAAAATGAAATACTTGACACAAAGAGACATAAGGGTATTTTATTGCTGAATATTAGTGCCTACTGTGTGCATAACAGATCTGTGAAGCACAGACTTTTCAGACAGGTCTTGGAAGTTTCCAGACATTATTACAGCAGGTCTTATTGCAAACTTCACCCCCTCCCCTGGGGATGGCAGAGGACTCTGACATGGGGGGCTTCTAAACTAATGAGTCAAACCTGCCTTTGATGAAGCTTCATTTCTCCCCAGATAGATCTGAGGTATTATCTCCATCCAAAAAACAGTTTTACATTTGTGTAGAAATGTTTAAACTGCAGAATCCTCTATTTCTTTCTTTATTTTATATGATGAGAATTTTAAACCTCACAAAAAAAGGATGATACATATTTTCAGTAGAGTTGAAATCTGCCTTGAAGAATTATTGCTAAGATTAGCCTGTGTATTCAAGCTCCCAGGAAATAAAGAGCATTTTATCACATAGATTTATTATAACTAAATCACATGCCTGTGATATATGGAATACAGTACCTAATATCTGTCTCAGCACAGACCAGGCAGATTAAGTCTAACTACCATAGCATTTCTCATTGGCTGAACTACATTCTTAATAGATATCGTAATTTTGGCACTGATGGCAGTAGTAATTTCTTCAGTAAATCACAATACACTCCCTAAGTGGAAAGAGCTTTGCAATTTCACAAATAAATGGAAAAATAATTTTGTAGGATCAGTAAAGGTAGCAATAATTGTTATAAGGCTTATTGTAGTTATTGCAAAGAACCTCAATTGTTCAACATAGCCAACAGAAGTAAAACAGCGTAAGAGTGGAATCCATAACAAACATAAGTGCAGCACAGTTTAGAACTTCTTTGTTGCTAAAAAACAAGAGAGCGGAGAAAGTGATGAAGTGACTGCTTCAGAAGCAATGAAGTACGGAATGTCAGGTCACGTCATCGTGACAAAGGGCTGAATAATTTTTTCCAAGGTCCACTTAGAATTAGGCTGTAATTGGTAAGTGCAAAAGAGTTGTTAAATTTTTTTCTAATTAAAAAGGCCACTGATATCCCAATACACAGAGATATTAAAATGTTCCAATAGCTGTTCCCACCTGTATGTGTAGATGCACAATCCCTTAATTGTTCTCCACCTTGTTGCTTACTTTGAAGGCAACATGGAATCACACCAGGAATATTGAAAGATATAAAAAACATTTAGCCATAAAGCAGTGCATATTAATATAGCCTGAAAATTAATATTATTCTAAATAATCTCCTTGTCCACATACTGTATAATACAGTAAGGGAAGCTGTATATGGCTCATTATATGGTCTCATTTCTATCTTGAATGTATACTATGAAAATCTAAATTATCTCTTGCATTTTTACCAAATGCGTTTTTGAATTACATAGCAGTTTTCATTTTGTCATCCTTGAGTGCACAGAAATGTTGAGGAATTTCTCTGCAAAGTGGTTATCTCCAAACCCCTGCAAATTAAGAGCCTGGAAATCTTGATTTTATATTAGAAGATGTTTTCGTATTTCATGTATGAAAATTTGTATTTTGGAATAAACTAACATATAATTTTAAATTTTAAAATTGAATTTTATGACAGTGGAATTATTTAGATTAGGTCATAAATTTTTTTTCAGGTGGTTGTCCCTCTGGCTAGGACTAACTTTGTAAATTTTTAAACTATCATTGAAATCTAAGAACTAGCAATTCAGGATGAAGTGTAATATCCTTCAAAGAGCCCAGGCAGCATTTAAGAGAGATTTCAAATGTAAAGTGCTGCTCAGGATGACTTTGTATTGTCTTTGTCTGTACACTCTTGCTTTCAACATCCTAATCAGGAATGAAACCATTTTTCTTTCTAGAATAAACGTGTAGTGAATTGAAGGTATTCTGATGTTAAAAGTGACTCACAGTACAGCTGGTAAACCCGACCACTACACTTTGTGTGGATAACTGACTCTCTTCTAACATAACTTTTTACCATTTTTTTAAAGGCACTCCCACCAACTCCCACATTGTCACTTTCAATTCTCTGCCTTTCCAATTTGCTTGATGCAAATGTGGATAGTGACCTGCCCTTAAGCAGGATCAATGAAATTAAGCTCGTTGAAAAAAACCTACAAGCATGTTCTCTGGGGGAATGACAATCTTGCCCTCTAGAGCTAGACCTGCCTGCAGGCACCTGGCAAGGCTGAGGGCTGACTTGAGGGACAAGCTTCTGCATTGACTGGTGTCCCTGGAGCTCCAGTGGTAGAGAAAACAGCTGGCATTCCCAGCACCCTCAGCTTTGCTCAGCCCATGCCGACTTCTACACCTTTGACAGGTAGGTGAGAATGCCTCTGAAGCTGTCTCTGGCTTTACAGGGACACCTAAAAGGGTCATGTTGGTGCTTTTGTGTTTCCACCCAGTTGCTAGCTCTGAAATGCTGCTATGCCAAAAGTGCACAGCTGTGCTTTAGACAACATATTTTTAGGACTAAGCCATCACAGTGAGCATTTCACTCAGTGTAAGTACTGAAAATGCCCTGCAGCATTTAAACTTTTCTGGTAACTGCTGTTACCAGCAGTCCAGACTTCTCTTTGATAGTAGCTGAAATTATTAATACTTTTACATTATTTAATGTCGATGTCTGCTGGGTGATACTTGATTTAACAACTGCCACATTGTTCCAGGTAGCAGCACACTGTGACAGGTCAGTGAAACTATAAAAGCAATCAAGAAGGATAGTTAGCCAGGGAGTAATTAGCTGATTTTATTTTAGTAACAAACATGTTAAATTAAATAAATAAAAGAGGATAGAAGTGATCTAACTTGTTTCTCTCCAAGGAACAGTATAAAGGCTGATCATGCATTTGGTGCTGGGCACTACAGAACGAATTTGTAAGAAAAGTAGCTCCTTGGTCACAGAATATTTTACATACTAGGAAGAAAATACTGTGTGTGAATCATCTATTTAATCTAGCAAACAAGGGTACAGAAAAAACCATTAAGCTAAAGGACAGCAAATTTAAAACTAAAACCAAGGTATAGGTTGTTCTGGTAGGAGTGATTGAAACAAACTATCTGGTGGAATGATAGATTCTCCATCTTTCAATGACTTCCAGAACAGGCATGTTGTCTAATGATGTGTCATTTTTTGGCAATGACAAGTTACTCAGAGGGCAGTTTGAAGAGCAGCAGCTGATGAGCTAAAGATCCCCTCTGGCCTCAAACTCTCTAAACATGGTAGACTACCAGAGATCTTACAGGCAAGGTACAGAATACAAAGATGCTACAGCTTTCCTTTGCCAGCTACAGGAGAGAAGAGGAACGATAAGGGCCACAGTGCAAACAGAAGCCTGAGAGAAGTAAAACTCCTGTGCAGGTATGTCTGAAACAAAAAAGGCTGTGGGATGTTAATAGATTATAGTCCCAGGGTGCAAAGAGGATGTGTGACCTTCTCTGTGATGCTTTACACATGAGATCCCCCATTAGCTTAAGTGTACATTAGTTCAGATGCAATATGCACAAACCAGAGCAAATCCACAAAGCTGCAACGTGGAAACAGCTGATGTACTCTTTAATTACAATGAACCTCTTCCATATGGGATGCTGGGGATCTGGGATGAAAATTAAAAACAATGCTGTAAAGTGTTCTACTGGTACTTGTGCACCTGCAGTCCTGAAGGCACATGTGGCAGGTGCCTGTCTGCATATCCCCATTTTGCTGGCCAATTCCCTCATTTTCCAAAGTGTGAGGTCCTGACAATCACACTACATGTTCATGTGGTGTGTAGGAAAAGGCTTGGCGCTTTAGCACTGGAAACTAAACATGCATAATTTCAAGGTCTTGACTCATGACCTAACCACATTGCAGGTTTGGTCACATCACCTTCATCTATAGGAAAATACTGATTTCCAGCCTTACCCTTGCACCCACATAGTCTCTGTCTGTTTTGGGAAGATGTGTGGGCAGTTTCTGGCTTGTGCTGGATTTTTATGCTTCCACAGAGAGACAAAGGTGAAACAGCAAAGAGGTGGTACGGTCTGATTTTCTCCTTGAAACAGGAAAATGTGAATGCCAGGTAGCTGCACCTCTAAACTGTTTTTTGCAAACACCTTTACAGGATATCTGGGGGAAAGTGAGGGGGGCCAGAGGAAGTCTCAAGGAACAAGTTCACAGATCACCCAAGTCACCAGGGTTTTAGTACAGCAGTAATGTTGGTTTCGGATTTCATTCCCAACTCACCACTCCTTTTTTTTTTAATAGAGCATTTGTAACACGCTATTTTGCTTGTACTGCTAAAATCATGTGTCCTTGATAATTTTTTTTCTTTCTAAACAGGAGTAAATGTGATCATTATCTTGCAAAGGCTCAAGTCTGTCATTTCCTTGGCACTGCCATTATACTGATGGTATCAGTTGAAGAGAACAAGCTACTTGAAGCCATTACAGATTCATCATTAGCATAGAATCCTATTGATTCTCCACATCTTTTTTCTCAGGCTGAGCTACATGGACAACCTATATTATAATCACTGACCATCAAGTTTAAATTGGAAGTGCCATAGCTTGTTTTCAGTTGTCTCAAAGTAGAATGAATAGCAGGAAATATTCACAAATATTCAGTATGTTTGAGTGCTAAATTTTTTTTTTTTTGCTCCATGGTGGATAGACATTTTCAGATTGGTGTTTTTCAAGGGGGAGTTAGAGATACACAGTTGTTCTGTTTTTTTGTCTGCTAGACTTTAAAAAACAAGACTTCTTCCTAAGATGTTTTATTCTAGTCTGTCCTTAAGATCCAGCCTTGATTACCTGCAGGTGGCCCAGGAGGAGTTATTTAGGTATTAGTTAGGTGTTTTGCTCCAGTTTCCATCTCTTTTCCTTTACTTCAGGCAAAGTAAAGTAAAGTACCTGATACTTCAGGTATCAAAGGTCTGCTCAGTGTTAAGTGTGTCTCTTCTTTTTGTTTAGCTTTATTATGATGAAATGTGGCTCAGTGGCTCAGTATGCTCTATTTCTTCTTGAATTAGACAAGTTCTGAATGGATTGTTCTTTGAATGTTGCCTGCAGATTCATGAGTACATCCTTTCCTGGGATAATCTTCTACATAATCTTCTTCTTTACCATCAAGGGGAGTGTAATTACAACAGAGAGTGGTGTGACAGATGTGGGTATTATAAACAGGCTATCAGTGCTTTCTGGATGACTCAGGCATTAGTTTTCCCTCCTACCAAACACTGATGGAATGTTCTCTGTATCTCTGTATTGTAAATTAGAATCCTGGTATCCGTTCCCATTCATTCCAACACTGTATTTTAGCCAAGTACCAATAACTGTACATTGCAATGTGTATGATCCCTCCTCCCTTCCTCTGTCTGCTCATTTGTTTCTGCCTCCCTTCCCCTGATTTACTTGCAACTGAGAGTCTTTATTAATTTTCAAAAGGAAATCTGTCTAGATTTGCTCTTACCATGTATGTCATCCAACCTTTCATTTACTGCCTCTTTATGCATTTCTGGGTGCTGTTTTATTTTCGTATTAATAGAGAACTGTCTTGAACTTTTGCACCTTTTCCTTTGTGTGTTAATGTAGCTGTTCAAATCACACAGCTCATGGCTCACTTCTCCTCAGAGTACACTTTTTTATTATTACAAACGTGTAGTGAAATTGGAGAAGCAATCTGCCTTGCAGTACGTTTACACTTACATGAACATGCAGACTGAAGACATTTTATTCCTAGAGGTGCCATTTTCTTATAATTCATTTCATGCTAAATAAAGTGAAGGGCTACCCATTTTACTTCTGACTTGGAAACTGAAAAACACAAGAAAGCTCCAAAATGAAATAAAATCTCCGTTGACATTTAAATTACTTCTTTTTAAGGGAAGAAAAGAACAGTAAGTTTAAATTTTTTTGGATCCAAATACAAATGGAGCTAGAGGAACCCAATGCCCATGTACACTTTAAAGTTATTCTGACAAATCTAGTCCTGTTTTTTATCCTTGTCCCATTAAGTATACTCTATAGTGCCACTATAGTATGGAAAGTATTCATCAATATTCTTGCGTATAAAGGCAACTCTCCTAATTCTTTGGAATTCTCTCTTATTTTATTTTCTCAGAAATTCAAAGTCTGCTGTCTGGGTAAGTATCCTAGTACACTTGGTTGTTGAGCAAAGGGAATCCTATTTTCTGTTGCTACCCTGCAGTATGAGAAAGACGTGTTCCTGCCAGCACCTGAATGCACAGAACCAGTGCCTGAGCTCTCAATGAGACCTTGGAGGTTGAAAACCACCTTTACAGGCAACTGATGATCCAGCCAAGGGAAAGAAAAGTTTGAGTCCCTCTCCCCTTCTCTGCTTTCAGTGTCTCCTGTCTCCAGGTTTGGACTCCCGGTTCTCAGCCACAGCCCCAACACTAAGAAGGTTTGACAGACAAACTTTTACCCCTGGCTGGAAGGCATTACCTGTCTAACAGAGCTGACAGCACACAAGTGCCCAGTCCTTCAGATTAACTCCATCCTCTCTGCCCAGCAGTTTAACCTGGGACATCAGGTTGGCACTGAAGCTGCTGTGATGCACAAGTGTGTGCCATGCTGATGTGGAGGTGGCAGCAGAGGCACAGCTGGAGATGCACAAACACAGGTGGACAGCCCCGGGCTGGAACACCTTCAGATTCTACAGCCTATAGCCCTGAGCCTGAGAGTCCTCCTATTCAGTACAGAGCTGGGCCATGGGAGCATGGAGCCAAGGAGAATCCAGCCTCTAACTCCTTAAAAACTGCAGTGCACATCTTTCTATCTCTGAATCTGGACTTTGGAGAAGTGAATCTGAGAGCATAAACCAAACAGTGGCTTCTCTCTACCTTAAGCTGCAAATTGGCTGCAGAGTTGCTTTGCAAGTATTGCCCAATCCTAAAGCACAAACTGAAACAGTTTAGTGGGAGCTTTTCCTGCATTTCTTGCAGGCATGCCTGTGTATGTTGGCAGGAAATGCAAAGGATCTGCCAAGCAAAGAATTCCCTAGTCCAATTCTCCCTCTAGCCCCATCCCAACCCTTGCAGGGTAATGGTCCTTGCAGGAAGCAATTTTGTAAAAGCTTTTTCAAAATGTGGAGAAATAGGCCATTTCACACAGCTCCTGGCATCCCAATCCAGGGCAATGGGATCCCTCAGGCACTCCTGTATGAGTGCAGACATGAAATGTGGGCTAAGTCTCTTTTTGATTACTTGTTTTTATTGCAACAGTTTTTATGGGAAATGTAAACATTATGGACTCCATCTCAAACTAAGTCATGCTCCAAGGAGTCTTGCAGCGCTGGTGATAGTCTGATGCTATACACTTCCCCATGATCAGGAACAGCCTTTATCAGGCAAAAGAATACCTCTTTTCCTGCGGGACAGGGGACATGGGACATGCCATTCTTTCAGGGAACAGAAATAAGGGGATACAGATCCTGGTTCCAGTCAGATGCTACAAGAACTGAGACTATATCTTGTTCTTAGCAGCAGCTTTGTGAGTGAATTGGTGAGTAAGATTTGTTTGCAGTTATATAGAGAAATTGTGAGCAACAGTCTTGACTGGAGCAGAAAGACCTGCATTTGCAAGGTAATTTATTTGGGATAAATCACATCAGTGACTCCAACCTCCTTCAGTGCAGCTGTTTACATGAGGTGCCACCAAAACAAGAAACAGGAAGGAAGGACAACCTGAAAGGAGCAAGGTGAACAATTTTCTTTTTCAGTGGTTACTGTTGCTGGGTTGGCTTCAGAAGTGACTGTTTGGCTGTGCAGTCTGTTAGAATGAAATTCATCTCAGATCCAAGCATTTTTTCCACATTTTGGGTTCATATTTACATTTGTTAAGGTTAATAGACCTGACAATTTCTTCATGTTCTCACCAGGGAGCAGTCACTGAAAAACTGTGGGAGAGACTGAAACAATATTCTCCACAGAAAGTAAAATCTGTGCCTCACAAGGCTGTTACACATTCCTCCCTAGTTACAGTCCTCCCTCCTCGGTGGTGAAAATCAATGTAGTGCCCCTAAATTTACCTCAGCAATGACTTTTTACACCATTTGTAGATCTGACAGCTTATCCTTGTTACTTTATCTTCCTCAGTGTTCCAGTAATTGCAGTGAAGCCTTAGCATTTCCTAAATCCACTTTTTTCATTTCTTCTAGAGTGTTTTGGTTTCTAACTCTTCTGTGCTACAAAGCCCCAAGTTCAAATGTTCTATCTTGCCTTTCAGATGCCATCTGCAAAAAACCATTTTTTAAAAGCAGAGGTAAAAAGTAGACGTCAGGCAAGAGGTGCCTTTGGCCACTTGTAATATTGCAAGCCTTTAAAAAGAAAATAGTATAGGAAGCCAGGAAATTCCTTCAGGAGAGAACTGAACTGAATTTTTAAGGTAAGTACATAATCTGGGGAAGTATGAATCTGCATTTTTCCTACTGGCATCAGGGCTCTTAGGATATCTGAGGCAGGGATATTACTGAGTCCAAGACCCTCTCCTTTCAGCTTTCTTCCCTTTCCCAGACTCCATGGAGAGCTACCCAGGCAGACTTTAAAATTCAAGAAGACAACTAAGACCTAAGCAGTTACCTCTTTTGAGCTGAGCTGAAGTGGCCATATGCCTGCTCCTAAACTAAAATAAACATGAGCTAAAATGCATTAGCTAAATGCATCAATTTAAGGTAAAATATTTTATTTTCATTTAAAGCAGTATAAGTGGTATAGGCGGGTCCTGTGACTAAGCTGATGTGTAGTACCCAGCCAGCGAGGGAACCAAATCCAGTGCATGGGTCCACATAGAAAATACTCCCTCTTCTCCTTATTCCAGGTTCAGTACAAGGAGGCAGGAACTGAAAATTGGTAAAAGTGTTTAAAAGTCCCTGCTTTGCAGACTAGGTTTTATGAAGACACATCCCCAAAGCTCACCTGCTGTTTTATAAGATAGTTTCATTGCATTCCTTTGTGCTCTTGCCTTTGATGAAGTCTGGCTCAATCAGTGCAGTGCTCACCAGTGAAAGATCTCCCACCACAATGCCTTTACTTTAGAGACCTCCATAATAAATGTCTCCCAAAAGTAGAGGATAGTTAGAATAGCATGACATGGTCAAATTCTTGCTCTTAGCAGCCTTGGGGGGAAAAGGGTGAGTTGGCCTTGGTCAGTACCTGCTGGTAGTTTCTGTGACAGGTCATGCTGCTCTTTCTGTGGGAGTCCAAGCAACAAAAGCTGCACATGGCCAAGTACTAATCACAGTTGTTTATTTGCAGATCATCCTTCATTGCACCAAGCCAGTCTAACTTCTCTGCCTCCACCTCC
>VXAX01003646.1:3500645-3599751 GCA_013399835.1 Leptocoma aspasia | reverse complement strand
GGAAGGGAAGGGAAGGGAAGAAGAGGGCTAAAAAATATGTACCCTACAAACTGTTGTGCATTTTAAATACATGACATAAAACTTAATTTCAACTAAATTTTGTATACAGTATCACCAAATTTGCTTAAAATATACACACACCTAAAATACTGAACATATATGTAAAAAACTGTATATTCACATATGGACCACATACGTATTCACAAATTCATTTGGAGCAGCACTGAAGAGGTTATTTTAAGTCCCTAAGACCCCATGTTATTTAACATCCAAACCTAAAGAATTATAGTTCATGTTCTTACGTACCACTAGATGGTGACTTGTGTAATGAGTTGTTGACTTTTATCCCACAGTACATTTCTTTTTTTATTGGAATGAAACAGAATCACAACATTACTGAAACAGAATCACAACATTACTGTTTGCATTGTTAATAATTTACCCTGAAGTATATTTCCATAAACATCCTGCTGCTTATAGGGAGTCTAAGGCAAAGCTATGGAAAGAAAAGGTGAACATGGTTCCTGCTAGACTCTATTTGGGATTTTTAATATCTTTGTACAATTCAAAACTTTTGTTTTGTTAATAGGAGCTGCAGGATGTCACATACAGATGATTAGGCTACAATTCAGTTGTCTCCTGAGACAAAAAAGCATCCAATTACAATTATGTAATGCCATGTGCATCAGCTTGTATAAACAGTAAGCTTTCACACATCAAGCAAAACTGCCTCCCCCCATGTGTGTTGTGTTCCCACTCAGAGCAACCTCTCATTTTAGCTATCTGCTATTAAAAGGCTACTTCAGAATCATACTTGGCACCTTCCCCTACATGGCTGCAGCTACCACATCAAACAAAAGCGCTTTGTTTGGCAGCTGTAGTCTTGTTCTTCAGCTGGGCAGGGGATCAGAGTCTTATCAATAACAGGCTGTACCAAAGACTCACTCACCACTTTAGTCCNAAAAAACCATTTTTTAAAAGCAGAGGTAAAAAGTAGACGTCAGGCAAGAGGTGCCTTTGGCCACTTGTAATATTGCAAGCCTTTAAAAAGAAAATAGTATAGGAAGCCAGGAAATTCCTTCAGGAGAGAACTGAACTGAATTTTTAAGGTAAGTACATAATCTGGGGAAGTATGAATCTGCATTTTTCCTACTGGCATCAGGGCTCTTAGGATATCTGAGGCAGGGATATTACTGAGTCCAAGACCCTCTCCTTTCAGCTTTCTTCCCTTTCCCAGACTCCATGGAGAGCTACCCAGGCAGACTTTAAAATTCAAGAAGACAACTAAGACCTAAGCAGTTACCTCTTTTGAGCTGAGCTGAAGTGGCCATATGCCTGCTCCTAAACTAAAATAAACATGAGCTAAAATGCATTAGCTAAATGCATCAATTTAAGGTAAAATATTTTATTTTCATTTAAAGCAGTATAAGTGGTATAGGCGGGTCCTGTGACTAAGCTGATGTGTAGTACCCAGCCAGCGAGGGAACCAAATCCAGTGCATGGGTCCACATAGAAAATACTCCCTCTTCTCCTTATTCCAGGTTCAGTACAAGGAGGCAGGAACTGAAAATTGGTAAAAGTGTTTAAAAGTCCCTGCTTTGCAGACTAGGTTTTATGAAGACACATCCCCAAAGCTCACCTGCTGTTTTATAAGATAGTTTCATTGCATTCCTTTGTGCTCTTGCCTTTGATGAAGTCTGGCTCAATCAGTGCAGTGCTCACCAGTGAAAGATCTCCCACCACAATGCCTTTACTTTAGAGACCTCCATAATAAATGTCTCCCAAAAGTAGAGGATAGTTAGAATAGCATGACATGGTCAAATTCTTGCTCTTAGCAGCCTTGGGGGGAAAAGGGTGAGTTGGCCTTGGTCAGTACCTGCTGGTAGTTTCTGTGACAGGTCATGCTGCTCTTTCTGTGGGAGTCCAAGCAACAAAAGCTGCACATGGCCAAGTACTAATCACAGTTGTTTATTTGCAGATCATCCTTCATTGCACCAAGCCAGTCTAACTTCTCTGCCTCCACCTCCACCCCATGTATCCTCTGGCATTTTGGAAGCCCAGGAACAGAAATATTATGGCTTGCCATCAGTGCACCTTTGTAATCTGATGTCATATCTTGTTTGCCATGAGGTTTTTGTTTCATCAGGAAGTTCTAGTGTACATCCTGTCTGCAAAGTTTTAATTTAGTCTTTTGGTGGACAAATCTCATATGGTGACCAATGCAAGAAGAAAGATTGGGTTAAAGTCAAGTAATGTCTCAAAGATTTGGCCCCAAGTGAAATAATGCTAAATATAAATGCAAATAGGAAAGGTAGACTGGGGGAGAGAAAAAGTGCTGGCTTGCATACAGCTTTTCTTCAGAGATAAATAAATTCAGAACATTTTTAGATACAGGCTGAATTGAGTATAATGCTGTATTTGTCCTCAGCTTTTATCACAACTGAGAAGAGTGAAAAATTGCCTCATCTGTAAGGGCTTGGAATATAATGAGCAAGAATGAGCTTCTCTGTCAGTCCTAATAGCTTTCCCTCTGAACAGATAGCTGCAGTGGGGGAGATGTCACTTCTTCCTGCAGTAACCAAATAGCACTAGCAAAACACAAGTTTGCCACTGCAAACCACTACATTGCACTGCAACTCAGCTGGCTACTTAGAAATACAGACCCCTTCCATGGGATGCTCTGGAGCATCAGTTACAGCCACATAAATACAGCTACAGATGCACATTAAGAAAGGCACACATATAAATGNTACGTATTCACAAATTCATTTGGAGCAGCACTGAAGAGGTTATTTTAAGTCCCTAAGACCCCATGTTATTTAACATCCAAACCTAAAGAATTATAGTTCATGTTCTTACGTACCACTAGATGGTGACTTGTGTAATGAGTTGTTGACTTTTATCCCACAGTACATTTCTTTTTTTATTGGAATGAAACAGAATCACAACATTACTGAAACAGAATCACAACATTACTGTTTGCATTGTTAATAATTTACCCTGAAGTATATTTCCATAAACATCCTGCTGCTTATAGGGAGTCTAAGGCAAAGCTATGGAAAGAAAAGGTGAACATGGTTCCTGCTAGACTCTATTTGGGATTTTTAATATCTTTGTACAATTCAAAACTTTTGTTTTGTTAATAGGAGCTGCAGGATGTCACATACAGATGATTAGGCTACAATTCAGTTGTCTCCTGAGACAAAAAAGCATCCAATTACAATTATGTAATGCCATGTGCATCAGCTTGTATAAACAGTAAGCTTTCACACATCAAGCAAAACTGCCTCCCCCCATGTGTGTTGTGTTCCCACTCAGAGCAACCTCTCATTTTAGCTATCTGCTATTAAAAGGCTACTTCAGAATCATACTTGGCACCTTCCCCTACATGGCTGCAGCTACCACATCAAACAAAAGCGCTTTGTTTGGCAGCTGTAGTCTTGTTCTTCAGCTGGGCAGGGGATCAGAGTCTTATCAATAACAGGCTGTACCAAAGACTCACTCACCACTTTAGTCCAGTGACACTTGTTGCTAATAATACCCTTTATTTGGGTATTATGTGAGCACAGCCTTTAGCTGCAGATAAGTGGTGAAAGTTCAATGATATCTATGCACTGAGTAAGGAAAAGTAATATTTCTCTCTCTCCCCTTAATGCATCATTGAGAGTGGAAGCTATTTAGAGCTGAGCTTGTCTATTTTACAAAACTTCCTTCAAAGAGGGGACCTGTCTCCAATTGTTTCACCCAGACCGCCAATCTTTGTCAACAGCAATGCAAGTAATAGTAATAATAATAATTCACTGCAATAAGGGCCAACTTCTTGTAGTTTAGTTGTTATTTAACAGAGTGTGATCTATACATCATGGCTTTCAAAAACAACTGAAGAATGAGATTGTCTTGAGGACCTTGGATCCTGAAAATCTGACTCCTTTAAGGAGACTTAAAAATCCACAAACATGAATGGTTTTTGGCCTATACAATGGACCCCCTTTCTGGACATGATTATTAAATGGTCTGTAATGGCTATTCCTGTAATTTGTAGCTGGAGTGAGAGTAGGTATCCCCTTGCTTTACCAGTACTGTCCTGATGGATGATTGCACTACACAGGTCTTGTTCTCTCCACCAAATCAAGTTTTCTTTTCTCATCAAGCAAACTTCAACCTGTGAACTGGCAGCTGTGTTCTGTGAGCATTTACGCAAGCTAAAATTTTCTTGTGCAAAGGGAAAGCCAAACCAGATCTTGGCTGAATCAAAATGTGCCTGAAGAACCATAAAGGCATCTAAACATCCTTTTGGCCTTCACCTACCTCCCCTATTGATTGACCTGTTATAGCAAGCCTTGTGCATGGCTGGACTCCAAGCATTTCTGGTACAGTGTTTATTAATGCCTAGCCAAGATGAAACATTTCTGAAACAAGATTAGCATCAAGTATTTACATCATTAGTATTTACAAGCAGAGGGTTAGCTCTAGAAATAGCTCAATCAAAAGATGTCAGAGTAGGCAGCTATTAATGGGAAATTATTTGCAAGGGACATATTCTCCCCTCCTCAGTTGTGCTTAATGTTTTCTTCCCACCATCAGATTCACTCTCCAGTTCAAAGCTTAAATGAGGAAAATACATAATTGCTTCCTAGAGTACAGCTCTGTTTATTTTCTGCTACCTCTCTGCTTGCAAAACTGTCTATTGATTTCTTAACGTGTGTATTTCTGTCCTAATGACTAATGACTAAGCCTTAAGCTGTGCCAACCCCAGCAAAATAGGTTGTGTCTGTGCCACACTGAAGTGGACATAAGAGGATTTTTTTTTGTTTTAATTTAATTGAAATAATCTCTCATCGTATCTTCCTAAAATGAGATTGCTTTTATGTCCAGCTCTGTGGGGACAAAAGGGATGGGAAGAGTCCTAGGAGAGCAGAAGCTTTGGAGACATGGAATTTATGCTGAGTCCATAAACTATTGGTCCAAGACTATTCATATCCATTGGAATATCCTAAATATGAACATGGTTTTTAAATTTAGCTTTCTACCCTGACAGAGGGTGTGTTTGAGAGATACAACAGTCTTTCATTTTTCATTCTGAGAAAACAACAACCAGTATCCTGGCTTTTGGAATGGATATATAGCCAAGCCTTCTGAATGCAATACAGCTAATTTGCAGTGTCCTGCTGGGAGCCTGGTGACACTGTAACCTGAACCTTTGATGTAACCAAAACTGCCCTCAGGCAGGGTGCATTTCTTTTGAAGCAAACACACAAAAAGCAATAACAAAACCAAAACCCAGCCCCAACCCAAAAGCAAGTAAAAATCTCGGATAAGGGGAAAACAAAAATAAAATGGTGACTATTCCTTATCTGGTTTGAAACAAGAGCTTTTTCTAGACCCTAATCTATATTCTACCTCTCTTTTCACTACAGCTTGTCAGATGAATTTTGAAAGGCAAGTAAAAAATTGGTAGTTTAAAAAAATTGCTCCCATTAAATTATTTTAGAGGGTTATAATCTAGTCAAAAAATATGTGCTAAATCTAGTTTGCTTTTACTTGCTAAAGGGATTTTTGAAGAGTGATATGCTGTAGCAAACTATACATGCACATACCTTGTAACTGGTATCAGCTGAAGAGTTAATCCTTATAGAAAATGTACATAACATTGACTAGAGCTCATGTGATTTTCTGTTTTCCTGTTGAATAAAGTATCTGGGAACAATGGATGTGATACATTGCTGCTACTAATGCTGTAGCCTGTCCCTTTGTTTAATTACTGCAATTAATCTTAATCTGTCTTTGTTTGGCAACAGCTAGGTTAGGAAGAACCAGCTGAATGCTTTTCAAAGGGAGTGCTGTTTTGATCACTAAGCTCACAGTCTTTTCTTTGGCAGATGAAAATATTCAGCATTTTATTGCAATCCGAGTATATGCTGTATGGTTCCCCAAAATACAATTGTGTATTACTAAGAGAGTGGGGAAAATATTTGCTACAAAGGGAATTTTTTTGTATACACAGTAGAAAAATTAAATTCAGTGTATCGAGAATATTTTGCCCCATTCTGTCTATAAAAATGACAGCTGTGTTTCACATTGTATGAACCACTCACATAAGCATTTAATTCATTCATTGTAAATTGAGCTACATAAAGATGATGTAATAATTAGGTCTGAAACAGATGGAAGTCCTACTTTAGATAATACACTCACTAAAATAGCATTTGCTTCCTTCCTTCAATTCTATACATTTTAGTCTGTAAAGCTGTACTTCTGATCAGATGACAGTTGCTGAAAATAATTGAATAGTCAAGGTTTGCAGAAAATTTTCTGAGACAGAAGATCTTCATTTTTTTTTCAGTACTGCATTTTTTAGGCATTGCTGTATATACATAGAACACCATGTATGATTTCTTGGTTGTGATTCTAGGAAAATACGGTGAAGGAGTAGCAATCTCATGGAAACAAACTTAAATTTTTCTGCTGGGTGCCAGTGAGTATAACTTGACCCCACACAGGCTGAAGGACCCTGAGCTGCTATGGTCTCGGCCGGGCAAAGATCAGCCCCATGGGTCACCTGGTCTTTACCTACCTTTCATAATGTGAAGAACAAGTCCGTGCCCACACAGGGAGGATGGAACACACTGGCCAGCTAGTCACACATACAAAGGTAAAGTCTCTGTTTCAGATGGGCCTCTGTACCCCTGTAAGAAGAAAAGGTTCTTTTGCTCTGTTTCCTGTGTTCATTCTTGCGAGAGCCCAATTAAGCAAAGTTTCTGCTGTTTTCAGCTCCTCTGGGCACGAACAAGAGGTGGTATCCCATCTGCCATAGCAGAACTTCACCTGGGAGAAAACTGGAACCTAATGCAGGGTTGTGCAGAGCAGGCATTGCCTCATGAGTAACCAGGTAAGCTCAGCTTCTGCAGGTTTCAGTGACAGCCTTGGTAAGAAAATACTGGGTGTGTGACAAAGGCATCAGGTATTGTAAATGCTGCAGAATAAAATTGGTCATGATACATTTGCCATTTCTTTGTGCTAAACTCTAGGCATATAGGGACATGCCAATGTTTGTGACAGCATTGCAAGCAGTGGATAGAGTGCTCTGATCCTGGGATCTGGACGATTTTCTTTTCAGAGTGAATTTTCAGAGCCTGACCTCTGTTCCAAAATATTTTGAATAGAATGAAACCACCTGGATTTTCTAACCCTCTACATGTCTATTTTTCTTCAGCATGGGAAAGACATGGACCTGTTACAGCAGGTCCAGAGGAGGACTACAAAGATTATCAAGTGGCTGGAACACTTCTCCTATGAAGACAGGCTTAGAGTGTTGGAGTTGTTCAGCCTGGAGAAGGGAAAGCTCCAGGGAGACATGGTACCTTCCAGTACCTAAAAGAGGCCTGCAAGAAAGATGGGTGAAAAAATTTTAGGTGGGCCTGTTGTGATAGAACTGGGGGCAACAATTTTAAACTGAAGGAGGGTTGATTTAGATAGCTATAAGTAACAAGTTTTTTACAATGAGGGTGGTAAAACACTGGAACAGGTTTCCCAGACATGTGGTGGATGCCCCATCTGTGGAAAAATTCATGGTCAGGTTGGATGGGGCTCTGAGCAAACTGATTAGTTGAAGATGTCTCTGTTCACTGCAGAGGGTTTATATAAGATGACTTTAAAAGTTCTTTCCAACTAAAACTATTCTATGATTTTATCTCTGTCCTACTAATGGCCAGTTGTGTTTCACACAGTTCTGTTTGCTGTGAGGTGACATTTTAATATTTACACATTGTGCTGCTTACTGCCACAATAACACAACTCGGTCAAGAGTTGGGGAAAACTGAAAGGGTTGCATGGATTTCTTTGGAAAATATATCATCATCTGTAAAATGAATGTGCTAAGGTTTTATGCTGATGCATGATTTGGTGTTGGCTGGTTCAGGCAGGTGAGGCTGAAGAAATCCCTCTTTGGACCTATAATCCCAGTCCTTTAACAAAAGGCTCTCTGCTCCACGGAGTGCAGTCATGTTTCAGACCATTGCTCAGACTCAGTATGAATGAGAGCAGATTAAATAATTAGTTAGCATTAACACCCCTCAATTTAATCAGCACAGAGTCACCCAGCTGTGTCTGGGCAGCCATCATTTGCTCCCTGGAGGCCCAGTCCAGCACTAGGAGTACACGTGCTTGTGTTCTGCCAAACAAGCTTCACTCTGGGCTTGCAAGATGTCCTCCACAGGGATGCAAGTCCTAAATCACACAGATGCATAGAAAATGACTCCATGAGTGATTAGCTCAAATCTAAGGATTTTAAAAGCAAGACATGGTGGTTTTGTTCACTTGAGGAAACAGCCAGCATTTATTTATTATTATGAACAAATACCAGCAGATTATAATTAATATTTTCTTTTCCTATTACTCTGGCAATGGAAAACACTACAGAGAAAACCTGTCTTTGGCCCAAAGAGCTTACAAGCCAAACATAAGGCAAGAGATAGCAGATAAAAGTGATGGAGGTGTCAAAGTTGTCTCAGAAGTGAAATTAATAAATGGATGCCTTATTTTAATTTTGTTGTTAAAAAATAAAAAAGAAATTAAAATCTCAGGATTTAACATAGTATTGCATCTGACCCCAAAAGTAAGCTTGTTATAAGTGCCTGTAAAAATGGAAAGGAAATGAGGGGCTGGATTTTTCACAGAGCTGCTATAAATTCCACAGTTGGTATCTCTCTTATCCAATGACTCATAAATAGGCATTTTCTGTCGAGACTGTTGTCTCCCAGGATGAGAAGAGTGTAAACACACTGTGAGGCTTTGGACTGTTTTGAGTTTGGGACAAGGGTGTTGTTCATAAGAGGGGCTGAAATCAGACATCCAGGTCATGCCAAAGAAGTTTTCACGCATCCTGTGTGCTAGTCCATAGCACTTCTGCTATATTTGTGATGCATGCTCTGTAGAAAAAAGTATTTTGAGTAAGCTTCAAAAAACCTTTTTCTTTACTGCTGCCCTTTATCTTCACTTGTCAGTCATGGTGCTAACTGCAGGCAGAGGCTTGTTTAGCATACTGCAGAGATATGTCCCTTTGTTTGGTTTACAGTTTCTTCATCAAGGACTTGTTTGTTATTTGGCATTATTAAGCAGCTGATTTTGCAGGAGCACATCCGAGCCATGGATTGTTTGCCAGCAGTTTGTAATAAGCCAAGAATGAGCAACAACATATAATCAAATCCATTATGACTACATTAAGATTACAGTAGAGAAAGGAAATTGAACAAACAAAAGTATTGCAAAAGTACAGCTAAGAACAATGAAGATATCTGAGCAATGTTGTAAATACTTATTACTACTTACATAAGGTCCACACGTCTGTGTACTCTCAAGTCTGAGACTGAACAGACTTTCCTTTTAAGGCTCTGCTCAGATAAGGTCAACCTCTGTTAACATGGAATCATATCAAATACAAATTTATTTCTCAGAAGCTCTCTTAGAAAAACTAAAACCATTCCTTAAGTGGCCAAACTCTCCCTTCAGTCCTGAAAATTTTTGTTACCGAAGAAACAAGAGAAATGCAGGTAAGATGATAAAATTCCAGAGGAATATATCAACCTTAGTGAAAATAAATATTTAATATAGACAAATTTAAAATGTGAAAGAAAATAGTAAATACAATTCATAATGGAGAACCAGTATTTAAGATGCACTAATACAGATACATTTGTCAATGCAGAAAACAGGTAATAAAGTAGATGTAGTGTCAGTTCAGGCCTGAATGGTCACCTTCTTCTTGATGTGGGGAGGGAATGGAAGGCAGAAAAAGTAAATACAGGCCACTAGTAGAGAGGAGGTGGAGCACCAGACTCTACAGAAGGCAAATGGGAATAGTTTTGTAAGTCAAATGTGTTTTCCAGTTCTCCCTTATATGACATTTGCTGTGGGAGAGGCGTTGGAGGTGGCTGACAACAGCAGCTGTCTGCCCTGCACACACCACACGCTGCTGGCCAGCCCACGCACTGCCAGCAGCTCTGACTTGCCACAGTGCAAACAGGAGGGGCACTTGCAGCAATGTGCAAGGTCCAACCACCCAGAGAGGCATCCCAGCTACAGAAAAGCATAGTTTTTAAGGAAGTGGTCTCATGCAATAACTGTTACTGCATGACAGACCAAAGTCTGTTTTTCCCTGCCAGCATCTTTTGATGAAAATTTTACTAGCAGACTTTGGATTATTTGGCCATTAAGTGGGTTGAGATTTAGCTCAATCAGCTATTCTGCCATTAAGATCAGTGGCTTTCCTGGGATTTAATTTATCTAGAAAAGAATTATTCACTGTGTTCTCAGAAGGAGGGATTGTATTTCAGTATTTTGGTAGAGAAGACTGCTGAAGCATAACGAGAACACAGAGAAAGAAAATATACAGCATGCTGTGCAAATGATATGGTCCTCCTTTCTCCTCTGCATAATTCAGTCCTTGCCAGATTTTAGCAGACAGGCTGCACTCAGTTTGCCTTTCAGAAGCTGATGATTGGAAATGCCAGCTCTCCCCTACTTCCCTGCAATAGGGGAAACATGCACCTCCAAACACAGCAAATGATTCCCTCAGAAGGGGGACTCTGAGTAGCTAGAAATCATTACTTTTCCCTCAGGTTTCCCCCTCTGATCATTTTGTCATTTAAGCTTAGCATTGTAGGATCAAAACAGGAACTATCTGCAGGAGTACAGGTAAATGAAGCTTATTGAGACCGAAGAGATGATCTCTTTTGGTCAGTACATTTACACTAAAGTAAGGCTGGTGGGAAGCAGTCATGGATCTATCCCACTAGGACAGATCTGGTTGTATCAGGGGTGGGTGAGGGAGAGAGCATTTCTACCCTTTCTCTGCAGAGCTTTCTGCTCTCATGTAACTACGCACTAAAAATTAGTTGGAAGGGAATTCTTATTCTTCTTAGGCACAGCCCTCTTGATTACAGCCAGCATTATCACTGCCTTCTGGGAATTAAGTCAATGCCTTTGAAAATTAAGTCATGGGGATGGTTGCTGGCTTTCCAGCAGTTCAAGATCTGAAATGCCTTTCAGGCTTCACAGAGAGAAAACCACTGAGCTTTTCTTCATACTCAGAGAATGGCACAATAGTGACCTTTTTTTCAGTTCAGTGTAAACCCTGAGAAGATCAGCTAAGAGCATAGAACTGAGTTGCCTTGGAGAGAGGCTTTGTTGACAAACTCTGCAAGGGGAAGGGAAAGTGATCAGCGGTCTCATGGGTCAGCAGTTGGCCCCAAAAGGAGGTGGTGGACTTTTGGCTATCTGCAACCCGAAGTTCTGCTTGGCCACACAAAATTTGTAAACTGCACAAGCCCAACAGAGCAGCATAGCACCTGCCCAGTGTATGCCTGAGCACTTATTTTAAGTCTGGGTCTGAGCTCTGTTCACCTGAGCTGGTGTAGTGCTGGTCTGAGCTCTATTCACCCATTAAAAAGTATCTGGGCACAAGTCCTCTGTGCAGAGCAGAGATGCAGGGACTGGGTGAGTAAAGCCAAGCCCAGGACTGTGCCATCCCCTGCCTCAGTGTGATCAGGACATGAACAGCAGCCAAAGTTGTCATCACTTATCCCATGCATGTGGGAAGCACTGGGTATGGTAGGGTGGATAGAGAGACCCAGTTTACTGGCTGCAGAAGCACAGAGATGAGCTAAAGGCATTATGACAAATGGGCACTGGAGATGATGGGGTTTCTGCTCAGGTACTAGCCCAAACTGCTGTGCTCTGTGACTCCTTTACCATGTATTCAGATAATATTTGTATTCTTGATGATCTATAAATTAGATTAAAAGCAGATAGATAAAGCCTGCTGTATAGGATCAGGCTGCTGAGGCATCCGGGCCAGTATCCTGCTCTGGGATCAGATGCTCTGAAAAAAAAGGCTCACAAGACTCAGTAAGTGACGTGTAAATGAATAAACTCCTCCCTGATCCCCTCTCACAAAGACTTTACTCAGATTCAGCTTGGCTGTATTTAAAGGCATTCAGAATTCCTTCTTCTTTTAAGGGGAGAAGAATTTTCATATAGCATTAAAAGAGCAACTAGTTAATGAAGCATTTTTATGATGAAAAGTAATTTGTACTCATGGGTGTGTGTTTTTTTGTGAATACAAAAATACAGCATCCTCCCACACGTATTTATCTTGACATCGGCATATACACGTACCAAATATTTGCTCAGCTTCCACCATAAATTTGATATGGAGATCTCTAAGTATTTTTTCTTGGTATGCCCTCTCTTCCACTCTCTCATATCACTTCAATAAAAAGCCAAAATCCATGGGAATATAATAATGCTATACAAACATCTGAAATGTGAAAAGAAGTGAGAGAAAAACAGTTTCCCTTACACAAAACTGTGAGGGATAAAATGAAGGCTCATCAGCTCTGTGTAAAGAAGCAGAGATTCAGGTCAGGTATAAACCTTCCCCAGTGCTAAAGCAGATCGGGTTGTGGAATTAACCACCTGAAAAGATCACTGAGTCACATCAAAGGAGGGATTGTGGACCTGGAGGCTGTGGAAATTGCATTGGCATTAGGATGCAGCAACAGAGCCTCGGCAGGGCTGGCTCAGCTGCTTTACCCTGCCACCTCCACCTGGGGGTCAGTTTTTATTTCATGCACAATTAAATGTGACTTTTGCCTTATCTGCATGTAACAAGCTTGTTGTGCAGCTCCTGGTGTCCCTCAAGTGAAGTTCCAGGCTACAGCTAAGCTTATCCAGCCTCCAACAGATGGGAGAGAGAAGACTCTGACCGAGCTCCCTGGGCTTTGCACTCTCTGGGGGCCATGGAGGGCCAGGGGAGCTCCCTGGTGGGCAGGCCTGGCAGCAATGGAGGGAGGAGTAACAGCTCTGGCCCACACCTGCAGCAGGTGAGATGTGAGGCCAGCAGCGTCTCACAGAGCTGTGCCCTGTACCACTGCTGTTCGTGTTGACCACCAGCTAATGAGCTGGAGACAGCAAATAGCAGAGACATGTGGAAAACAGCTGGCTTGGCGTGGCTGTGAGCATATCGAGCACAAACACTGATCTGTCACTGCCACTTCCAGATTGACCTGTTCACCAGGTGCCAGCAGTCGGTGCCAGCAGTCGGTGCCAGCAGTCAGTGCCAGTGGGAGGAGGATTCTCGCTCCACCACCAGCAGCCGGACCTGCACCAGGTGGGGACAGGGAGTCTCTTTGTGTGCAAGCAAACGGTGCCGAGGACTGCACATGTTTATGTGCTATGTATAAACAAGAGGACCTGTGCTCCTCTTACTGTAATATCCTTCCAATTTTTTTCTGCTGTGTCTTCCTCATTTCCATGACAGTACCATATTCCCAGTGACACCAGCAGGTGCTCATCACCGGGATCAAGAGGAAAAGGTCCCTGGTCACGGTAATGGTATACAGTCATCCTAACTGTATATACATGTGCATACCTGTAGTGTGATGTCTTTTACTTGCCCGACCTTTTTTCAAGTGAACACTGACTTCACTGAATCACAAACTCACAGAGTTGGTCAGGTTGGAAAGGCCCAAAGTGGGGTCGTTTGGTCCGACCTCCCTGCTCAGGTAGGGTTGTCCTAGAGCAGATGGCACAAGATTGTGTCCAGATGGTTCTTGTGTATCTCCAGTGAGAGAGACTCCACACCCTCTGTGGTCAGCTCCTCTGAAGCTTCATAGCCCCATCAGGATCAGGGTGCACTTGAGTATCAGTGACAGACTATGTTATGCATAGCAGCTCTATACAGCAGTCTGGAAGCAGTTTGGAATCAAAAAACTGCAACCCATGCTGAGTTTATCTGTCATGGGGATGCACAAGGGCAGTGTGTAATGGCTCCTTCTGGAACCCAAGATGGGAAGGATACTCTAATGGGTTATAGCCAGGCACTGGACAGGCTGCAATGAGAGAGCTGTGCCTGGGTGCAGTAAGCATCACTCTGACACAAGCTGAAACTTGGCACTTCATCCTGACAGTGACAGTGACACTGTTCCACCCCCAGTGTAAGGCAGCACAGCTGGTGCCTGTCCTAAGCAGGCTTTGAAAGCACAGGCAGGGAAAAGGGGTGTCTGCAGGCCCCCCACCTCAGGATTTCTGGCCTTCATGCCTTGCAGCAGGATAATTACTACATCTTTACCTCTCTCTGGTATGTGGCTGACCTACCCCACTGGTCCACTGTGTGTGGATAATGAAATCTTTACTTATTTCCATGATGTGCAGAAAAAGCCTTGAATAAATGTCAGCTGGTCACCAGCCAAATGTAACTGAAGTTATGTAAGGTGAATGATATAAAATAAATAGTTAATTACAAGGACACAGGAGAAAGTATTACTTAAAACTTTTAAGTAACAGAACTGTGTTTAGACTGATGGCAATGAAGTTTTTCCAAACTGATGTCCCAAGGACTATGAATACTTAAAACAGAGGTCTTAAAAAGCCCCTCTCTGTTTCAAATCCATTAAGTATTTTACTACAGAGGTGAACAGAAAGACAAGCCATGCAGGTTGAGTACATCTGAAATGGAGGTTTGTAATGAGGGTAGTGGGTTCCTAATCTGTGTATCAGGTTGCTTCAGGCTTGTTTTTGAGAGAGCCACCAATGTATATACGGTCGACAAGGAGGGCGTAGAAAGCTGTAATCTATGGTTTAAGTAATCATGTGTTCTGTGCATTGCCAGGTGCTATCCTTCTGCTTAGGGATGTGTTGGGATTACTGTAGCTGGCCTCCCAGGCTGGACACTCAGCAGCTCTAATCCTGGAGAGATATCCGTGTTCGGCTTGCATTGCATTTGCATGAACAATCATCGTTATATCAAAAGAAGATAAATTGCTAGTTAGAAAATTATTTGAAAGGAGTTTCAAAATAGTTTTCTGGGAAGAAGGCTGTACTAAAAACAAATACCTATTTATGTATATGCATAGTGTGAGGATTATCACATAAGGAAAGTGGGATATAATGCAGTTAAGTGTGTGTAATGCTTCTCCACCACCTCTACATACCGCTGTGGGAATGAAGTTCCTTTCCCCTATAAACTCCTCTCTGTTCTGGCAGGAGAAGGTCTGGAAGGCAGCTGCCTGCCACTACTAAATGAATTGCACAACAACCATTGCCTACATCCCACTGGTCTGCAGAGACTTTATATTTTCATATTTTCAGTTTTTCAGTCCCATAAAGAAACACTTTAAAGCCCAAAGACAGTTGACTTGGCACAGACAATTACAACCTCCCTTGGACAGCGCTGCATGCCTTTCCTATTCATCCTACCTTGCCTAAGGGGAGTATCTCTTGCTACTGAAGAGCAGGCCTGAATCTGTCATTAATATAATTTACTAGAATAATGTGCTGTCCTCATGCTAAAGAAAACCCAAAGTCACACAATCTCCTGGAAAACAAAAAGACTATTTAACGTATTCATAGATTTCTCATCATTACTAATTATAGGCTGGTACCTTCTGCTCAGACTCAAAAAAACCACAGTGTGCACAAACATTAAAGTGAAACAAGCATGCAGTATCTTGCATGCTTCTTTGGTTAAAAGGTTGTTTTTAAAAGCTGAAACAAGTATATGTTCTGTGTGTGAATATGGAGCAGAACAAATATGGAGCAGAACAGTACATAATAATTTCAACTGAGATTCCAACCAAGAACCCCCAGAGTATTACCTGAATAAAAGACCTCATTATATTATGCTTGAAAACACTTTCAGCACCTGTAACTACTGATCTGTGCCTGCCAAGTTTTCCAGCATTTGAGGAGTAATTAAATTATTCCCACCTTCCTGGAGATAGATTTGCAAGTCAGATAAATTACAGGGACAAGCAGGTAATTAGACAGATAAATGTTGTCATTTACAATGGTATTTATTTAACCTACAATCTTCTACTTACAGCTGACTGGACATTAAGAAGGGGGATGTGGACTCACAGGCTGTTTAAAAGCATCGGGTTCACGGTGCCTGAGTAGGTCTAAATTGATGTAACATCTTTCCATTATATTTCCTTCATATTTCTTGCTGTCATGCTTTGCATCAGCTCCTTGCATGTCTCCCTTTTTCCTTGGGAGTGATTCAGCAGTGCCTGAACCACTTTCCCTGTTCCCTGCTATGTGGTTTTTCTGTCTCCCATTCTCTAGTAAAACCCCCTTCTTTCTTTCCTCTTAGTGATTTGAAAAACCTCTCATCCCATGTTGTTCTGTGCCGGAAGGTGAGTTTGGATAGGAAGCCACAGGTCACAAAGCTTGGATAATTCACATACAAATATATTTGCACTAAAGGTTAGACACTTGCATCATCCACTTTTCTAGCCTGGGGTGCCAGATAGCTAATGTGTGCAGTAGCTAAATAGCAGCTTGATGTTTTTTTAAAGGTTACATTGCTTTTAGCTTATCTGCATTATGCTGGGCATGGTGTTACTGGCATTTCATGACACCAGCATTACCTTTATTCTGACAACAATACAGAAATACCCAGAAGCTACAACATGATATAAGCCCTTTATGATGGTTATGCTTAAGGTAGCCTTACAGAAAAATGCAGACTTCTGTCAGAAAAGCAAACTTTTCCGAAGGCCATGGTATAAAAGTGAGCTCTCTCCTCATTCTCTTCTACATCTTAGCAGTAATTTAGTTCAGTCTGAAAAGCCATATGAGATAATCATAAGATTTTTGTCATATTTTATGCAATCCTTTTTATTGAACTGAAAGAAAACAATAGAGAAGGTAGAACACTTCTTCAGCTGTAAACTAAAGAAGGGACAAAAACCAGTTTCTCTCTTTACCCAAATGGATAAAGAAGAAAAAAAGTCCAACATGCCCCCCACTCTCATTTTCACTCCCTAAAACACCAAAATAATAAAAGGGAAAGAGCCAGAGGGTAGGTGAGCATGTGTCTCTTTTCTGCGTCTGTGGAAAAAAAAAAATTGTTCCTTTGACTTAAAATAGTATTTGGTTCAGTAACAATTTTGAATGTTGGAGAAATTACCAACAGACTTTGATTCAAGCCAGCACTTTGAACCACATCTGGAAGGCAGCTGAAGGCCTGGTAAATCCAATGAGTTGAACATTTCTATGCTTCTAAACTAAGCTGTTTTTATCCATGTGGCAGTGACAGCTTCAGATTACACAAGTGTGACGCTGCAATCTGTAGGGTTCAAGAAAGGTTTGCTGTACCAGGACTTTCAGCTCATCCTTTCCTGCTCCACAGATTATGGGTCATTTGAGAACCAAGGATATCTGTGGAGATGAAGCAGAAAAATTTGGCATTAATGTGTCACTACACATGAGAGAACAATTGTTTGTTTTGATTCTGTACAAAATCCCAGTGCAGATGATGAGAGCATTTCCTCCCCTGGAATTCACCAAGACTTTTGGAAAGAAAAACACAGCAAAGGACACTACTGAACAATATCAAACATGTAGTAGTCAAATAAACCACAATTTTGATTCAGATGGCAGAAGGAGTGAGGTACTAACATGGGTTTCTTTCATGAAAAATGGATTTAAAAAGAAGCATTTCCTAGCATCAGGATTTGAATGTGAGGCTGAGAAAGAGCATCTAAAATTATATGAAGATGAGACTACAAGAAGATTTGCTCATTATTAGAGTTAGATCAGGTAGCTGGACCTGGAAGGAAATTGTAGGAAATGTTGACTGGTGCAGAAGCAGAGAATCTCCTGTGGGGTCCTGTTGGCCAATGAGCTGAACCCTGGTCCCCATTGTGGTGCTGCAGCCACAAAGTCAAATCAGATCCTGGGTTCCATCCTCAGGGACATTGTGAACAGAGACATGATCATCCCACTCCATTCAGTGAAGGAGACATTTCAATATCTAAGCAAGGTTTATTTTGCTGTGGAATTGAAGAAGGGAATGATAAAGAAACACACAGTCATGGCTGAAGATAGATAATAGAAAGGTTTAGGTTAGACATCAAGAGAAGTACCAAGCCTGTTGTATGACACTGACTTGTGAAATTGCTCCTTACAAAATGTGGCAACCGGTGTTGTTAAGAAATCTAAGAGAAAAAAGCCTTGGGAGTTAATGCCACTAAATATATTTGTCTGGTTATGCCTGTGTGGGTTCAGAGATAAAAAATGAACCACATGAGTGGCTCTTCCCTTCCCTTAACCTATTGTCTAGTACCAACACAGTAAGAAGGATGCAGCCATCCTGCTGTACTGTGTGCCAGGTTAACCAGGGGTAAGCCTAAATCCATGAAGATCTCCATTTAATGTCACTGGGAAGGTCTTTCCACTGGTGCTAGGAAACAGCTTACTTTACATTTGAACCCCATCTGTGAAGCTGTTGCTTGGATGTTAACAAAAAATATGGTACCTTATAAAAAAATAACTAGCTTTCTGTTTTCTATTTAGAACATTTATATTGTCAGAATAGCATAAGGAATATATTGCCAGAAAGGGGAAGAAAAGAGCCCATGAACTCTCAAGGTGTATCACATTATCTCTTTTGGTAAATAGACAATGGTTCATTCCTTGACAAGGAATATTCATTCACCTTCTTTTCTGCACATATTTTTTTCTTGAGTGAGTGGGCAGGCTGTGATAAGGGGACTTAATTTGACATTGCATGTATTTATGACCTACAAAACTTGATATAGACCAAAAAGAGTGGGCAGGGGATGGAAACTGAGAGCTGGCTTAGCAGCTGAATATAGACCTAAGAGCCAAGAAATCCTCAGTACTAATTGTACTGCCACTACTGATTTATGGAGTGTCCTTGGGCACTGTTAAAACTTAGCAAGTGTTTTGAGGTGGAAGAGAGCTATGTGTTTCTATTAAGATGGCATAATGAGGCTTTAATTAGGAAAAAATTGGCTACTTCTCTGCTGAGATGGAATAACTATTGTAGATGTGAATATATAAATACTCTACTGAAGCTGAAAAGGAAGTTATTGGTTCCTCTGACATGAAATCTTGAGAATGGGCCATAGAACAGTTTCAGCATTACAACAGAGATTGTGTATAGTTTTGTATGTGCCAGTGTTGCTGTCAAAGGGTAAATACAGTTTAACTAATTTTAATTTATAATTAATTCTGATTGAAAAGATTGTTTTCATTCCAGGGCAATTCATATAGCCAATATGTACTCAAGGCGGGTGGAAACTTGGCCATATTTCCTTCCCACAGGAGCATTAAGCCAACTTTGACATTTTATACATTTTTAATTAAATCACTATGATCTTTGCAGGCCAGTGTTTGCTCTGACAGTATTTTTAAGCTTGAAATTCAAAGGTAGATTATTTTAACAAATGTGCACAAAGATTAAAACATGAATCCCTTCAGTGTTGAGACTGCATTGTCTGTTATCTCTGTTTTGAGTAAAACAGATGGTTCATATTGCAAATGATGCATGAATAGAACTTCCCCAATGTGATGCAAATGGATCCATGAAACTGGCACTGTATGGAGGAAAAGAGGCTGATGTTAGTAGAAACTTCTTGGACAAACATCAGTAATGAACACATTCTTTGATTATGTTTCACCACCTGTTAAAAACCAAGGCATGTTCAGAAAAAATAATCAGAGAGAAAAATGTCCTTTCAGAGACTGATAGTTTCAGGGACAATAAACCAGTCAGCAAGCCAGTGCCTGGTGCTGCTGATTCCCACTGTCACCTTTGGCAAGTGCAGTCACTCAGTGTCTCTGGGTCAACCTCTGTAACACGAGGGTTACAGCCTCCTGCTGTTTATCATCTTTCTAATGCATTCAAACCGTGCATGTTTGGGGCAGACATTTTCCCTCAGTGGTTGGCACAACCACTGGACACTGCTGTATTCCAGAAATTGGAAACAAGCAATAGTGTGATGAGAAAATTATTTCCCTGGGCTTGAATGACCTTCCATGTGCACTGGATTGTATGGAAAAGATATTATAACATAAAAAAGGCATTTCATTTGAGCAGAGTTTCTCACCTCACTGTTCTCAGCTAAGTATTTTCTTGAAACACCTCATTGCTACTTTAAGCAAATGAGGATCAGGTCTAAATTCCTCTTTAAGCTCCCAGTTTAGAACAGACCTTAATGAGCTTTCAGTCAGTTCCTACAACTGTCAATATATGTGTTTCAGCGATTAAAACTAAATACATTCCCAGGCTGGTGTTATGCTGACCAGATTTACATAATCTTTACAATTACTGATTCTTAGAGTTTTTGAGGAAAATTCAGATCCATCACAGGAAACCAGTATGAAAAATGGTTTGCATTATCCTTAATTATGGTGTTGACAATGCCCAACAGCCTTGTTTTAAAGTGGAGCACCCCAATCACCATGTTACCAGCTTCTCTATTTTTTGTGTGTTTTACTTCATTTACTTCTGTTATCATAGATCACAGAATGATGTTGTTTTTGGAAAATAGTTGAATTAGTTGTTTATTTGGGTGTTTGGGCCTGGTAGCTCAAAGGTTTTACAAATTTATGAAATGCCTGGGAGAGCAGCTGCAAAAGGTTAAGCTGAAGGATGGGAAAAACATGTTCATAAGAAATAAGAACTCCAAACTCTTGCTTGTCCTTCTATTTGCACATCAGGCTGTCTTGCAGATTTTGATCACATGGGTTCATTTTCATCTGTTTATTACACCTATTCCACAGGCACCCTAACATGGTCAATATGTGGCCTTGCTGTAAAGTGCCATAATGGATTCCCAATTACCCCCTGGAAAACTTTCCTTTTCCCTATTCCATATCACATTGTCAAAGAACGTTAAACCCTCCATCTTTGCACAGATTCCCACTTGATGAACCTCAACCTTGTTTTCTCTGTTGCTCTTGGTACAGAGCACACAGGTGGAGAGACCCAAGACTGACCCTACCAGGAAGAATCTGAGAGACCCTGGGAAAGGAAGGTGATATCCAGGATCACCAGTTGGAAAGGACAGGGAAGACTTGGGCTGAGAAAGGATTGTGACAGAGCATGTGGGAAAAGGAAGGTATGGAAATTTGAAATTCTAAGAACACACAGAAGTTTGGAATGCCATGAAAATGTGCCTTGTTTTAGTTGTTGAATATTATATATTCTGTCCTCTCCTTGCAGGGGTACCTAATTCCTGTATTAATTACAGTTTTTGTGGCATACTGGGCATTCCTGTGCATATTTGCTTCAGAGCTCACCAACCTGGAAGACATGGCTGAGGTTTGCTCCTTGCCTAATAGAAAAGTCTGGTCTTGAACAGGTCTATCTGGCCACCGTAGCGAGTGATGCAGGCAATCCTCATAAAACAAAATGTTCAATATTCTGTGTGTAGAATCACATCCATTTTCACAACATCTGGAATGATTCCCCTGACTTTTCAGGGCTCTTTAGCCTAAATGTTCCGTGAAGTCTGTGTACAACTAACATTTGCTGCTTTTTTTCTGGAGTGAGAAGAGAATGTACAGTTTTGCATCCATTTGTGTGGCTTCTGGGACTTTGTCTGCTTTTAACATTCTCTGGCAATGCCTCATCCTGAGCCTGCCTTTGGCGGCAGCCACAGCACTGAGGGGCCATGCAAGCAGAATAAATAACAAGGCAGTGCTGAGAGGCTTTCCTTGATAAAAATTGCTGTAGGCTGGGCAGAGAGGGCATATTTTGTTAGCAAAGAAAAGACCGCCGTGGCTGCTGCTGTAGGAAACGGATCCATTATTATCATTCTCTGTTCTGGGAAGGGACATAAGAACTTTTTGATTTTCTTTGGTTTCTCCTGTGTAGTCTGACACAGCAGCCAGCATTAACAAAACCAGAGCTGTGCTCATCTTTTCAAAATATCACTTTTATTTCTGAATACTGATTACTCAGGCAGACTGGAAGGCAGAGCTGTAAGAGTTTCAAAAGCAGGGCAACAGATTGTAGTACTGAAGTGGTAATGACACAAGAAATGGAGGCAGGGTACAAGCAATCCACTTAAGGGACCTGGAAAAGCTGTGAAGGAAAGGATTGGGGCTGAAAGACAGATGTTAGATGAAGAAAGTTTTTACTCAGCTCTTGTTAGACCACATCTAGAGTACTGTGTCCAGCTTTGCCTCCTGCAACACCAGAAAGGCACTGATGGCCCAGAGCACGTTCCAAGATGATGAGGGCAGGAGCACTTGCCTTATGAGGAGAGGCTGAGAGACGTGGGCTTCTTCCATCAGGAGATACGATGGCTTTGGAAGGACTTAACAACAGGTGCCTGATGAGTACAAGGATGTCACAGAAAAGATGGAACCAAGCTGTTCACGTTTGGGCATGATAGGTGGAGCACAGACAGTCGGATTCTCATGAGATTTAAGGAGAAGATGGTTCACTGCAAGGACAGTCAGGCAGCAAAGCATCCTGCCCAGGGAGGCTGCACAGACAGTCTCCTCTCTGGGAGGATTTTCAAGACCCAACTGGATAAACCCTGAAGCAACGTGGTCTGAAGCTTACCTTGCTTTATGCAGATGCTTGAGCCAGAGACCTCCTGACCCATTCCACCTGAGTTACTCTGATCCAAATTACCAGTGCCTCCATCCTACTAAATATAATGGCTGCTCTGTACAGCTGACTACAGCTCAGTCATCACCCAAAACAGCCACTACATGAAATCCTAACCTCAAGAAAAAATGCTCAAGCCTCCAAGCTCCAGGATCCTTGCAATATTATAATTTGCTTAAGAAACAAACCTTGAAATGTTGACCGCAATGTCTTCAGTATAGTTACAGCAGTTCAGGGCTGTGGAGAGCATGAAACAATGGTTTCAACTCAGAAATGTTCCCTACATGTGTTATATTAAGCCTGAAACCTCCTGCTCTTGAGCCATCAGTCCTCTTAAGGATGAGTTAGTGTTGGGTGCTCTACCTGGCTTAGGGGTCCAGCAAAGTCAAAGACTGAGGTACCAGGAGAAGTTTAAGATGTTCTTTTCTTTCAGACTGTGACAGAGGAAATGGGGTTAATCTTCTTTTCATGCCCTCTGGTTTGCTGTTTTTATACAGGTATGATGGTTCTCTGCTTTGAACCTCCCCCTGTAAGTAAAGAAGTAAATGTAAACTACAGGGATGGTGCTTTGCAACAGTGTTAGAGAAGGGTAAACAACAGCTACCAGTTAGAACTTAGCACTTGAGAAAACACACAAAAGAAGGTAAAGAAATTACAGAAAAAAAGCTCTTCCAAGTTTAGCATAAGAAGGACTTTTTAAGTCATAGTATAAGCAGATGAAGTAATAAAAGACCACCTTTGCAAAGTGACAAAGGACCATTCATAACTTCAACAGACAAAAAAAGAAAGAAATTGACAATAGATATTTATATTCTGTATTTGGAGAAAAGCAGGTGATAAGCCTATGCTACTTCAAATGTTTTCCAGTCCACCAAAAAGTAAGAGAGATTTTACCATGTCTTTAAGAAGAATGTTTATAAATCATCAGACCTGGGCAACTTGCATCAAAATGTACAGCCAATTGCTTCAATCCTTTGGTGATGGTACAGTAAAAAGGAAAAATGGGTTAATATGGGCAATCACTTTGCTATCCTGATCTATGACCCTTACAAAATAAGAGAAAAATTAACAAGATTTAATTAATGAAGATGTAAATAGAAGTAAAAGGTGTGAATACCATTTCATGACAGTCACGATGTTGTTAAAAAACAAATCTTGTCAATACAGTCTGATTTTACTATGAATTATGCATTTTGCTGATAATCACTGTCATGTAGACATAGAAGATTTCTATGGTTTAATGCGTACTCTTTGCTGGCATAGAATAATCTAAGCTTTTCAAAAATGAGCAACTGCATGGCAAGGTTGCAAAAATGAGCAATTAGTGTCAATAAAGCTTGGATAAGATGAATTTAGAACTTGCTAAATGGCAGATTGCAAAGCTGTTGCTAACATGAAATTTTCTCTGAATGAGTATGTTTCTAGTGGCATTCCATGGTGGTATGTACAAGAAATAGTGTTGACCAACCAATTTCATCAGTGATCTGGAATTAAATGCAACATTCCTGTTGATTTAAAACAAACCTGTGATTATCACATATGCTGCTGGAATAGAAATTATAATGACATGACAACTATATGATGGTGTAGGGAGTTTAAGTGTATGAGTGTAATTGAATAAAGTTTTTTTAGTATGGCTGAGACTGTATTTGCAGAGTTGTGGAAGCAGCATTGATGAGAAGAGTCTCAGAGTTGCCACAGTGCAAGCAGAGTCCCCCTGTCATGCTCTGACAATACAAGCAAATATAATGCTCAGCTACATAAATATGAGATAAACAAGTAGGAGCAGGGAAGTGATTCCACTGGAACTGAAATATTGCTTGAAGTTCCGATGCAGGCATCTTGAAAAACATTTTGGAAAAATGAAAATGTGCAGAGATTATTTGAAGCCTGATGAGTTTGAGAAAATGGTTTATTCATAGAGGGTTTGATTATTTATTGTAAAGTGGCTTGATAGCAGCTGAAGTAGGGAAAAAAAGGAAGGTAGGGGACAGTGAATACTTAATCTAGTGAGAAGAGTTCAGCAAGAAACAAGAACAGGGGTTATTACGCTCAAATTTTGGAAGCCAGAAAGAGTTGTAGGACAAGAAGATCCACCATTTTTTTAACACTGGGGTATGAATCTTGGAAAAAAAAAATTTAAAGGGATGGTGAATCTGCTTTTGAATCTTCACCTGTATTAAGAAGAAAATGCATTGAAAAATAGGTTTTAGTCAGACAGAGGTTACTTGGTGTGGTAGAAGAAAAGTGCCTTAAGCATTAAGTTGGTTAAACAGACAAGAGTCACTCTGAGGCCTTCACTCCTGTTACCACTTAGGTCTCTTGGAGATGTCCAAGGATTGGCATGAGGGTAATTTTATGCTTGTGATTATGTTTTTGGTTTAAATGCCTATAGGGTTTTACCCCCACCTGTGGGGCTGTCTGTGCTCTAACAACACTGGTCATACTCATCCTTTTTGTTGCATGTTGAATGGTTATCAAGGTCTTTCTGAAATGGGAAGAACTGTCTGTGTCCGTCCCCAGGTTCTCTCCAGGCAGGGAAGAAACACTAGGAAAACATCTTGCCAGCAGAACATTGTTTTCTGAAACTTTTAAGTAAGGAAATTCGGGAAGGAGGTGTGAGCCATTGTGTTTTCTCTCAGGAAGGATCCCTTTCCATATTATTGAGACTGGTCTTATTACAGCCATCTCCAGCTGGCAGGAAAGTTATGTATGTACTCAATAACAGCAAACATCAATGAAATGAGCCTTTAGAGCCCCTCACTGTGCTTGAATCACCTTTATTGATGCAGTGGGATGCAAACTGCATTTCCAATAGCTGTAGCTGATGGACCTCGGGACCTGATGGAGGAAACTGCCTGCGACTGGGGAGAGCAAATTTAAACCTCTCCCGAGTGCCCCAAAATAACCTCTCAAGCAGTCATGGTTACAAGAGTGAAGGCAGAGCCAGGACTGTTACAGACATCACCCCCAAAAGTGCACTTCATCTGCCTGAATAAAACAGGGGTGGGAGTCACTCACCTAAATGTAGGTCCCCTGGGCTGAGTGGTGACCAGGAGAGGTCAGTACTAAATGGGCATCAAAGTGTGATTCAGCCCACCCTAAAATAGACATCTAAATTAAGGCTCCACAGAAGTGTCTTCTCTCTCTCTTGGCTGCACAGGGAGTTTTCTAAGTGGCTCAGCTACAGACTGCTCTGCTGCAGATGTCTGCCTTCATTAACTTTTAGGGTCTTACGATCAACTCAATTTCTGCCACCTGTCAGCACAGGGAAAGGGCCCTGATGGGCCACAGTCACACTTGTCGTGTACAGGAAAAGGAGCAGATGTGATTTCATTGTGTTCCACATGAAAAAAAGGCACATTCACACTAGCTGATGAGCACTTACTGCAAGCATTGCAGGGAGGCAGTCCAGGCTCTGGTCATCCAGTCTTTGTTAGCAATCTTTGGGCACTGCTTACAAATGAGTGGAAGTGATTTCTCAGCCTTTCTCCTGCTCATTGCAAATGAGGATTGATGCAACATTGACATCAAAAGGTGACAGGCTCATTCCACTGTCCAGCTGAGGGCAAACCAAAATAATCCAGTTTGAACTTTGCACCAGCGACATGTGGACAATATGGTGGTGCAGTTTTTCTGCGTTTTCTTATTATAAATGACCATCTGAGGTTAAGGTAGGGCTGTCACATTCCCAGAACCAAAGTGTCACCAGTGGCATTATCAGAGGGCTGCAGAAAGAGAAATGGGCTGTGTCCTGTTGCAGCTCAGTGCTATGAGGTGAAAACAGCATTACTGGAAAATTTGCACAGAGCTCTGGGACTTCACATGTGCTGTGGGATGCAGTGCTGTTTTTGAAAGCTATAAAACTAGTCAAGCATCTCATTATTTCATTCACTAGGAAAAATATTATCTCTGTCAGAGGTGGACTGTGAAGCAGTATAACAAAAGCAAAGATTAGTTCAAGATTCCTGGCATTTTTGGGACTTGGATAGAATTTTACTTGTGTGAGACTATTGCCCTGCAAATGGATGACTGTAGTTACAATGTGATGGAAAAGAGGAGGGGAATTTGCAGTAGAGTAACAGAGAATAATCTGATACCAAAGAGAAGCCTCTAACTTGTAGATTTATACAGTTCAAATAAATGAGAAACTGGCCAGTAAGCCTCTTAAAATGCCAACAGTGCTTGAAATGGGCTATCAAGCAAGTTGCCATGTAAAAAATGGCACTGTAGGTGACATCAGAAGCAGCTCTTTGAGCAGCTTCAAAAAACCCAGACTGCCATGAAGTTTTACATTAAAGAGGACCTTAAATTCCTAATACACGTCTTAAAATAAATGTTTATCTTTCCAATATACGTCTTTTGTCTTTCATTGTAGTTCTTGCTTTCACTTCTTGTCTAAGACCAAATTAACAGCCAGTAGTAAATACCATTTTTCCATTCTCACATGCCACATAGGCCAGAAGACACTGAGTGAGCACTGTGCCTAAAAACATTTTCAGATACTAGGCACAGAGGATGTGTGATGGAAAGAACCCAAGGACATGCACTATTTCTGTAGTGAAATAAAGCCTGCAGTAGTACTAGCAGAGGGAAGCATCCCGGTGTTGGTACCAAATAAAATGGGACAAATATGTATGGCAAGTACAGTATGTCTCAACCCACACTCTGTCAAGTGAGACCCAGTCAGCAGGCAAAGGAGGGTACACACAGGCAGAGCAGCAGCAATGTGCAGGATCTGTTCCAGTGGAAGTAGATATTGGACTGGGCCTTGTTATGTCCAAGCACAACTGATAAGCAAAACTGCACTGTTGTGAACTGTGGAAATTGCTAATGCAACCAAGGTGAATGGCCTTTACCATTTGTGTTTCTCCCAAATGCATTTGCTGGAGTCAAGATGCTGCTTATACATCTCCAGTGCTGTTTCCCTTTGTGCTGGAATTGTTTCACTCTTGAGTTCATGTTCCCACAGCCCTGTTCTGCCATTTGCCCTCAGTGTTCCTCTCTCTCCCCCAGGTTTTGCAGTATCATTGCTCTGACATCCCCAGCATGATCATACCCGACATTATCCTGCCTGTTTTTTCTTCCTGACAGCCACTCACAGGAAATTCTCATCTGAAGGAGGATTTGTGAAGACACCGTTGTCTCTGTGTGTTGTCTCTGACTTGTTCCCTTTTTGCAGTTCCTGTCATAGCTCCTTGCTGCTCAGTCTCAGTTCTCTGATGAATCTAATCTGCTTCCTCCTGCTCCTTGACTGAAGATACCTTCACAGCTGTTACTCAGCACATAGCAAGGGAGACAGCTCCATCTTATTACTCTCTTTTAAAAGCAATAGCCTTGTGCAGAATGTTTTCTTTCTTGGGGGTTGGACAAGATGATCTTCAGAGATCTCTTCCAACTCTAACAGTTCTGTGATTCTGAGTTTCTTCCCTTTTAAGTCACCCCTTCCTTTGCAATTTGAGGTGGGCTCTTCATTTCTCAGCCCAGCTTTGGACCCTGGGGTTTGGATAGAACCAACATCTCTGTCACCTTTCACTCAGTCACCTTTTTTAATCTGGAAAATGTGTTCTCTGTATTGGTCAAATTCAGTAAATACCTTTAAAGTGACTATATGCATGTGTCCATTCACACTGAGATAAGAGCTTGAAGGCAGCAGTCAGAAGATTCAGCAACCTGCCTCCACATCTTTCTCTTCCCAACACAAGGTTTCATGAAGTCCCATATTTTTCTACAGATCTACCCTTTACCTGTGGTTTCTCTCAGGTCAGATGGATTGTGTGTCCAGTTCCTCCATTTAAAACCAATTTGCTTCATCAAAGAGTTTATTAGCATGAGTCAAATAAACTCTTTCAACACCTTCAGACTATTTCTCATTGAAGGCACCTTTTTTTCTTCTAAAAAAGAGATGCTACAAATACATTTTCACCTCCTAATATCACAGCCCTTTCTTGACAACTGCTTCCTCAGAGTCAGTGGAATTTCTCAGTGTGGATGTGAAGGGACAACCACATTCCTCAGGGTCATATGGCCCCCAGCCAAGATGTGCAAATTCCCCTCCCAGCTCTGCCAGAATGCTGACACATTCATTACAGAGAACTTGGAGTTGAACAGCAAGAGGCAAAAAACCTGCTTAGTGAGGTGCTCTGTGAACACATTTTTCCCTGCAATGAAGGGGAGAAGAGGCTGAAATGTGAAATGATCTTCACCCTTTCTACTAGGGCTCCCAGTGTAGTTGGACTTTATTTTTAGCTCTGTACCACTTTCTTTTGGCCATTTATTATTTATTTCACATCTTAAGAGAGGCCACTCTTGCTCATCACTCTCTGAACTTTCAGGTAGTGAATGACTTCAGCTCATGCCTTTCCCTGCTTCCATTAGATATGGTCCAATAAACCTGACTACTGCTGGCAGACTCCCAAAGTTTCATTTGCTAGAAAATAAGTCTAATGCCCATTATTTTATCCCCAAGGTACTTCAAGTTTCCAGACAGCTTTCAAATTTGAGATTAGGAGGCATAAACAAGCCAGTTGATTAATTACAAGAAGTGTTTTATACATTAGATTCCATTTTTCAGCTGCTAAGAGGGAAAACCTCCTCATCTGCCAAAAGAGTGCCTGTTTGCTCATGTGGCTACTTTGCATGGGAGCAGGCTGCTGTCTCTTTCAGATTGCTGTTAACAAAGAGGAAAGATTTCTAATCTTAGGAAGCAATGAAGAATGAGCAGAATGAGGCTACCACCCCCACTGTCCTTGCTGGTGGTTCTTCACCTCTGGATCCTGGATGACCACACAATGAACCAACATGCCTTTCACACGTTGCTTTTTATTTCTCTGTATTCATTTTGATGGAGGCTAACAAAACCCCAGCATCAAATGAGCACAGCCAGAGCTCATCTTCACCAGAGGGAGGTTGGGAAAGCCTGTCTCCTGCTTTCCATGAAGGCACACTCACCTATAGCAACACCAGTGATTCCCAGGATCTGTTGCTCCCTTGCTGCCTTTGTAACGATGTCTCACCCCAAGGCTGCTCAACCTGCCCACACTTGTGGCAAATTCAGCCTAACCATGGCATTAGAAAGGGCATCATGAGAGCCCTTCAGTGTCTAGCAGGTTTGTATCAGAGATCCTTGTGCCAGGATCATTGTCTCTCCCTCCTAACTTGGGTCTTCACGACTCCTGGGAGTACTGACTTCATGGGGCTGGGACACCTTTTCTTTCCATGCAGGAATGCATCTTTGCAGGTGCAGTGTCTGTCTGCTGCCCTTCTTCCATCTCACTGGCAAAGGTCCCCCTCTCTTAAGGTAACCCCAGCCCCAGACTGAGAGATACAGAAGGAGAAGGGAGAACTAGGCCTGCAAAGGGTTTATCTGTGGCACCTCTCTAACAGAATCATATTCATTTCAGCAACTTCTTCCAGCATTTCCCCACGGACAGAAGTTTTAGTTGGCTTGTAACAAGATAATTTTTTCACTAAGTGAAATTGGTCTTGCTACCAGAAGCAGAAGCTGTGGCAAATGACATCTGTTAATTCCTATCCCTGCATCATTCCCAAGTGGTTAAAAGCTCTGAGTGCAGAAGACAGCAGGGAAGGGGGAAGGGCAACTAAGTGATGCCACAAAAAATGAAAGCTATCTTGAAACAGAACATTAGAGTGTAATTTAAAGCAGCTGCACTTTTTAGTTTAATGCCCATCCTAGATACAAAATGAAAACAGTAGCTACAATTGTAATGAAATAAAGGCTTAAAACAGTCCTAACTAAGAGTGAGATCTCACATATCACAGACCTGGTCTTCTGCTGGCTTCTGGAGAAAGGAATGAGGGTCACTTGGCACTTGCCAATGTCATATCCTGACATTTCTAAAAAGTTATAGTAATACACCATTCAAAGACTACAATAGCTACAAAAGGTGATTGACTGTGTTATGAATGACCAAAAGTTAAAAGTGGGAGATCTCAGAATTGATTAATGGTCTATGCATAATAGTGGGACATATGTAGAAAACTCAAGTACCTGAAAATAAATGAAGTAAATTAAGTTCTAAGTCAAAGAAGAGATTGCAGTAAAACACATTCTCCCCTCCACCACCCCACCCTGCTCTGCTGACCAAAATGCCCGAAACCCATGCGCACTAAAAAAATGCTATGTCCTCTAAAGCAAAGAAATAAGCTAGACATAGATGACTGTGGCAATGAAGAAAGTGCATCCATATTTCAAATGTTTTCATGACTTATGATGACAGATCCTTTCCTGGCTGTGACTGGTATAAGAAGGAACTAATTTTCTTTGGCTTTTCTCAGGCATACAGAAAATAAGGCAATGAAGCATAGATAATATGGTTTGGCAAGTGACTTCTCTGAGTATTCAGCAGGACAGTTCTTTAGCTTGCATATATCATCATAGCATCATTGCCTTTATATTAATTTAACATCTGCCCCAGTTTATTAATGCTTCTGTTGCTGTTCTTTCCTAATGGACATTCATATATATCCTAACAAAGAAATCCCCAAAAGGCCTGTCTTAAATCAATGGAGCAAAACAATTTACCCCAATAGTGGAAAGAAAAACTGGAATGCTATTCAAGAGCTCCAAAACAATGCGAGTAACCCAGCCTGGGATTTATTTGAAAGAAACATGAAGATCCAGGGCATGGTTATATTTATTTCTGCCAGGACATGGCTGCCCATTCTTGCACCTCTAGCCTCTATGCTTGCATGCTTGTCTCTGCTAAACTAAATCCAGTTCTAGTATTCAAAATCACTCCCCAATACAAGGATTGCCTAAACTAGATTAACTGTCACTGAGCAAGCATATGTCTAATCATTTACTTGGATTCTTCTATTGATTATAACAATTTCTTTGTTCAGTATTCTGTCCAAATATATTCTAAATATAAAACATAGTGTTTGGTGTTGACATATGAGGAATGGCAGGGGACAGAGTGGGGGTTGTCTTACTTCTCAGTCAGCAACTGCTAGCTCAACATATTCTTGCCTCTCCTTGGACCTGAGAGTATTTCCTCCCACAGGCACCGAAATCTGTACACTTGGAAGCCACAGCAATAGGAATAAACCCTTTTATTGTTTCTTTGGATATTGAAGCTTGCCTCAAAGGTCCACATCTGTCTCTCCTGTTTACTGCCTACTTAACTATTGGCTGTTCTTTGGCTCTCCTGTCCTTCAGTCCACTGGCAATTCATCTGCCCTTAATGAGGTGTCAAAAATGATTGATAATGCCTCTGTAATTATCTCTGCCTGCTCTTTAAGAACATTCAGGTGAGACTATCTGTCCTTGCTCATATGTGAGCATTTAGTTTGTCATCATCCTTTTCTTTGTTCTTTTTCACCAGCCCAAACAACTGCTTCCTTAACTGTTTTCTCACTTTCTCACCAACTTAATCAAAAGTACAGCTTCAAATGCAAAGCAACAAACTCCGTACTTGCACACACCTTGCTTGTGAAGCCTCAGTGAGATCAGTGATAAGTGCAAGATACAAATCAGAGCACATGTTAGCCTTAGAGAAATGTGCTCTTGTATGCTTCAATCTACTCCTCCTGGTTAATGTTTGGATTCCAAATTGGCTTTGATTCCTGTGCTTTCATCTGATGTGCCTGTCTGGGGGCCAAGTTTCTGTATTAGAAGACAGATTTTACTCTTTGATGGGGGTAGCCTCTGAAGGCTTTTGGTTGAACTCCATGCCCAAAGCAGATGGTAAAGTCAGTTTTACAACCCAACCTTAATTTGGTGTGGATGGATGCGCTAGAGCACCTATATTGCAATTAAACCATAAAATTATTTGCTTTTGAGGTACACAGGGACATTTCATCCATTTATTCAGATTATCGAGCCTTGGAAATCATTACAAATTAAGACAGAGGCATGACCAGGATGGATAATGCCTGTTTTCACTGAAAAATGAGTGTAAAATAAATTCTGATGTATAGGATATCAGGAAATTTATTGTGAATTTTGTCTTCTTAGGAAAGAGTCAATGTATTCAAATAAAAACCAAATTAATTTCCTTCAGGCATCCTTGATTGGAGGTAAGAACCATATGACTGCACCATTTTTTTCACTGATTTTTTAGGAGTGTAAAATAACTGAAAAATTGAAGGCAATGAAACTGAACAACAAAAGGTACATGACGTAATTTTAAAAGCATCAGGTCCAGTTTTTAGAAACTCATTATAATTCTTTCTACAGACTTTGGTGCACAGAAGCACCCATCCAATATATACATATACATATACACACATATATATATATATATACACACCAAGGCACATATAGTGAGCTCTTCATCCTGGTATTAGAGAGGCGGCTTCACTGAGCATATTTATTGGGTACTCCTCAAGAAGGCTGGTCTCACCCAATCTTAGACAGTTAAAGCAAAGACATTTATAATAATAAATCACTCCCTGTAGTCTCCCTCCAGTCAATGGAAAAAACAAGGCATGGCCTATCTGTCACTTAGGCATCACCTTCAGAAGAGGAGGAATTGTGCTCTAAAGCATGTCTTTTTCTCCCACTTGGGAGATAACTGCACTTTGGCCAAAGGATCCCTTCACAGTCTTCCTCCTCTGCATTCCCTTGGATTTGGTGAAAAAACTGGGTTGGTCATCTAGAGATAGGTTTCTCCACAGTTGTTTCAAAAGTCTGCTTAGGGTCAGAAGAGAGATTTTGACAAGAGACTAATGACTATGGGTTTCATTGCTTTACTTGTGGAATAGGAGAATTTCTCCTGGTATGAGATGAGAGCAGAGCTCCTAGCACCCTCACTGCCATTCTGAAAGGGAATCACTACTAGAGCATGTCCTGCTGTTTCTTCTGGCTCAAGCCTAATGAAATGTGCACTAAGGTTTATTAAATTGATCCTTCCATCTGCTCCTTTTAAGATCTGTTTTTGCAGTTCTGATGGAGTGCTATGAAGACAGGCTACAGTTTCACTGGCATCATTATTTTTTTATTAAGTTCGTTAACACCATGCAGTAATTGGGTTCCCTGATTTGGAATCCTGAAGGTTCTCAATATTCTTTCAGCCTGTCCATGTCCGTACCAAACACGTCTTCTCCAGCCACTGGCACAGATCATTTGATGCACCCTGCACTTCAGCCCTAGGCTAGTCCCCTTCTATCCCAATCCAGTTACCCTGGCACAGATGGATTCTGGAGATATTCTAACTTCCCAGTCAGTTAGAAGAAAATATCTAATCTTGGCACCAATGAGAATTTTGTACAGACCACTCTTTGTTCCCAGACTGGAGAAAGCACGCTAAACTACTGCTGCTGGCTGGGAGGATGCTGAAAACAGGATGCTGCTATGCACATTGCTCAGCATAAGCAGCAGGACCGGCCCAAAGTGAACAGTTTCCAGTTTGGGTAATTTTTGTGATCAGAGTGATGACCTCTATACAGTTATCCATGCTGGAAACATAAACATGTATATACTAAGCACTAAAAAGGAGTGTTTAGGTTATTTTTCAACACATCAAGCAACTTGTCTAAAGGAAAGGCAGAATGCTTTATTCACATGAAGCCAGGCCTGGAAACATGTTTATTCAGGACAGACATTTTAAATACTATTTCTATGCACATATCGTGTGGTGGTTTTTCTTTTTTTTTTTTTTTTCAGTGGGGGGTTTGTTGTTGTTTTTTTTTAAGTGCATAAATATTCAAATTTACATTAAAACTTGTCAACCACTTAGCTTAATGTTTAACCATTTAAATGCTTTCTTTATTCACTTTGGGTTTTGCTCTTGAAGCAGACATCTTGGGATGTGAAACATCTTTCTTTGTGTTTTTCGAAGAGATTTTGATAAATCTGAGACTAAGCATGAAGAGCCAGTACAGGTTAAATTGGTGGTTGTTAGATCTTCAATAAAGGCAACAATGTTCTGGAGCATCTCAGCCACGAAGACCAAACTGTTAGACCAAGAAAATGCCCAGCAGGAAGCAAAAACATGCACATTCATAAACAGCACAGCAAATTCCCCTGCACATACTTTGTTCACTCAGCCCAAAGAAACTACAAACTACCTCATGTTTGCCACTGGTCATAACACCCACACAATTACTACAGGTCCCCTGCAGGATGGCAGCTAATGAGGTGCTGATAATTCACCACCTCACCGAACTGGAGATTTCAGAGTCTCCTGCACTGGGAATACATGTGTGGGGAAGGTGGTTGCACAGGGCACAGCTCTGACCCCTGCTCTGGGTATGCCCTTGGCCCCCATTCCTGACACTCCCCAGGCCAGGGAATTATAACCAATATTTTCCAGGTGCAAACATAAAGCTTCCTCTCTTCTAATTGCAAAATATTTAGCTTTTGGCAGACTATTGCTGCAAAAAGAAGCTTCAGAAGCATTAGTGGTACAGTAAATAGTGCTGAGAAGGCAAGTGTGTAACGTTGAAAAAATAGCATGTTATTCAACTTTCAGAGTGACTGGCATGTTGTTTAACTTCAGCACTTTCTTGTTTTAATTAAACATGTCCCTTTCTTTCTTTCTTTCTTTCTTTCTTTCTTTCTTTCTTTCTTTCTTTCTTTCTTTCTTTCTTTCTTTCTTTCTTTCTTTCTTTCTTTCTTTCTTTCTTTCTTTCTTTCTTTCTTTCTTTCTTTCTTTCTTTCTTTCTCTCATGAAGAGACTGTCGGCTAAGGAGCATAATGATTAAAATAAAAATTAATTATTCAGATTTGCTGAGGACAAAGAAAGAATTCTTTCTCAGTAAATTTACAGTGAGTCAGTCTGCCAGGGCCAAGAATCAGCACTAAGTGAAAAGAAACCCAAATAAGCAATTAACAGCAGTGACAGCAATACCAGAGATGGGAGCTCAAAACACCATAAACGTAAATGTTATTCAGGGGCTGTTTCAGTTCAAACTGACTGGAAAATGAGAGCAGCGCACTTCTTCTTCAGAAACTGACTTCAAACACTGAACTCTTAACCCTTGCCACATAACTCACTCCAACCTTATTCATAAGGCATAATCTTTGGCACACATCTTCACAATCAAAATAGTAATTGCTTTACATTGCTGAGAAACAGGCAATTGGAGACAATATTCTAATGTGTCAAATTCAGCGCCATATTTGGAAAAAAAGGATTAATCTATTACTGGTAGAATTTTCACCCACAACTTATTCTTTTGTTCCTATTTTCCTCTCAGGCCATTTCATTGTGGGATCCAAGAAGCCATGCTAAGTCTGGGACAGCTCAAATTTCAGCTAGAAATCCAAATGAATGGCACTTTTATAGGTAAAGTGATGCAGAATCAAAGATGGAGCACAAGAAACTGACAGCCATATTTTTGTCATGATAAAATATAGACCGAATACTGATGTGACCGAATACTCCGATGCTTGAATAGCCTGAAATTACCAAAACCATACTGCAACCTATACTAATGCAAGAGCAGATTTTTGGGAAGAGCTGTCCTTTCTTGAAATTTAAGTTTCTTTGAGCATATGAAGTTATCTCTTCATATTGGAAATATGATTAAAATCTGCCACACTTGTGAGTAATTCTAGTTTTACACTGCCACAGATATATCAGTATAGATCTATCACAGATCTATACTGCTTATTTTTAATTATAAAGTGTAATTATTAAAGACAAAAAATACTCTACACAAAGAAAGTTATGTGTTACATATAATAAATTAGATTAGAAAAGGTCAGATGATAAGAAAGCCTAACTATATGCCACGACCTCCAAATACTCATTCAGCTATTAACTGGGCACTTCACACAGAAGAGCCTTGGCTCTTGGCCATTACATTTGACAGTACAAACTTGGTAACTCGAACTGAGTGCTCTTTGAGGGTCAGATGGTTGCTGCTTTGGTTTGCTTTTCACATTTGTCAGAAGCAGCCAGTCTGACTGCAGACAGAGACCAGAGCCACAGGCTCTTCTCCACTTCTCCAACATTTGGCAACGCGTAGCTGGCAACCACCCTGTGAATCAAATGACTTCTGTCAGACTTTTCAAGAAATGCAGAAACTGGAGATTAGAAAGGGAAGGCAGCCTTTTGTGTTCCCTCCTGGTGGTAAGGATCCTTCTTAGAATCAGACAGAACCTGGCTTTCCATCATGTTTTCCTTAAAACATGATTTTTCTCTCAACAAACCTTTCCAAAGTAATTCATGCACAGCATTCACAGTAAATTAGGATCTTTACCATTAATCACCTAGTTTAAAAAGGAAAGTATCCTCCTTATGTGCTTGAGGATTTTGCCTTTGTTGGGGTTAACCCACAGGTCTCCTGTTAGCATTTTCTGCTCAATTAATTCTTTCAAAGGGATTATTGAATCTACACAGATATTGTGTAATGTAGGTTAAGTCAGGAAATAGCATAATGAGAAGCAGTTACGTGGAGAAGGGAGGTCAAAAAAAGCCGCAATAGGAACTCAGAAAATATGAGGATATAAATAAAAGGACAGGTGCTATCTTCAGTCATGTAATGTGAGTTGGACTCAGTAATTGACCTAAAAATAGAGAAGACTAAAAGAAAACATTCTGAAAAGCACAGTAGAGGCCATAATCTCAGCTGGTGTAATTCAATGTACTTCCAGAGGAATGAGTACAGAAGTGAATCACTACAGCAGAATAATAATAACCTATATATTTATAGAAGAAGTGGCAAAAATAGTGCTTGTCAAAAAACATTACTCAAAGCTAAAGCAAAATGCTTATCGAAGTAGACCACATTCTGTGAACAGAGCTGTGATTACTATATTATGATTACAGTAAAGGCAGGCGATGCATAGACTCAGTTAATTTTAAATGCAAGTTAAGCAAGAAATATTTGGTAACTATGATACAGATGGTAACAATCCTAAAAAAGAAGGGATCATGTTTATATTTTCCTCCATGGCAGTATTTTTGGAATGACAATGGCTAAGTCAGAACAAATACTTAAGTGGATCCTGCTCAGCTGGGTATATATCTGATCACATTTCAAACCTTGCCAGTTTTGCCTTGGATATAATTACCTCAGACTCTGGAGAATTACTGAAGGAATTTTACTTATCAGAGGCAACTGGTGATTTTAAAGGATTGGCATTCCCCATCAGCCTGTGGACAAAAGGCAACCAAAGGCTGAGATTGCCTCAGACAACATAAACCTGACTTTTAGACTTCTTGCTTTGAAATGAGATATAAGATCTCCAATCTTCCCTGTTTCAAAACCACCCTGCTCAGCTCCTGAGAAATTTCACTGTTGAAAAAACTGGAGAGACAGAATAGATGAGGAAATGCCACTTTCCTCTTTGGTTGATTTTTTTTTTCGCTTGAATAGAAAACTTTCATAAAGTTGGAAAAATTCTGCTCCAAGAGGAGTAAACAGGAGGAGAAACATGCTAACATGCTTTCAGGCTGGCATCCTTCAGGCCAAGAATACTGCTAAATCTGTGCTTTAATCACTGACATTTTATGCAACCGTCTAAAATTAAAAGCAGAGTTTTCACCCAAAATGTATCTTATGCAAGCAACATATGTTTTGTGCAAGCGAGCTTAACTGTTCCCATGTGCTGAAGGAGCAACTTCATTCCTGGAGAGCTGAGACCAGACCGCCTCCTTCCAAGGCTGCTGTGCTCCAGGAAGCCAAGTGTTACCCTTGCCAGGCTCGTGAGGAGCGACACCCTCGCTGTTGTAAATCAGTGTAGCACGGTACTTACTACACTGATTTAAACTTCCAGGCACTGGGACTCCTGCAGGAGCAGGACTCTGACTGCCGAGCCCTTCATGCAGCACCAGGATAATTGCATCCAGGAGCGGTTTTCTCCCACAGTGGCTAAATGCAAAGCCCTGCAGCAGAGCCAGCTCCCCAGATGCACTGCTGGGTCATTGCATCCATTTCACACATTCGTAGCTGAGCAGCCTCCTTTGAAGCATTTCAGAATGGTGCACCTCAGCAAAACAGAGGAATGACAAGTGGCTGAAAGGGCTCTATTATCTCTTTCAAGAAGGTTGAGGAATAATTTGATAGCACAAAAAATCACACTGTTTAATTGAAAGTTTTAATAGCTTTTAAAATGTTAACAGAATAGCGTTCCAGCCTTCCCAAAGATCAATGAAAGCTGCATGTGTGTGTTATTTCTCTGAGAACTAGCACAGTCACGAAGTGTTATGGAAGTGTTAGGGTTATTGGCTTTAAATGGAAGCCAACAAATTATAAAACATCTAAACCAACAGCTTTGATTCACTCTACTTGCACTGCAGCTGAATAGGTTAAAATGAAATGAAACTAATATATATGTCTCAAAGTTAAAATATAATTTTTCTATGGAGTAGTAAAGTAAGACACTTTATTTCAAACTGAGGAGTAACATCAAAAAAAACCAAACAAAAAAAACCCAGGAAAATTTAAACACTACTTGGACCTGTTTGCAAAACACCAACAACTTCTCAAAAAGAAAAAAAGGCAACTTTTTCACATCAGTTTGAACCAACTCCTCTGAATTGCCTAGAAATCCCTTCTAAGAGACAAGAATTGGCACCAACTTCAATTTCGTGCTGCAACATTTCAAAACACAGTTTAGTAGGATAATATAACTCTTCTTGTTCTCTTAATATTTTCCCCTTGGCTTCTTTTGCGCAGAAATGTCCTGAAGATCCTTTTTTCATTAGTACTGTTTTGCTTGAAATATTGATCTGTTGCTGATGTGCTCTGTGAACCCATTACCTTATCCTCCAACCAATGTGTCATCGGCTGTCCCTGCAAAGCTGACACGATGGTGCCAAGATGCCTGTTGAGCAGCAAAAAATGTTTTCATGGTTTGATTATTTATACTTAATCACTTCAGAAATATCAGAAACTGTGCAACTGTGTCACATGCTGTGTCTATTACAATCTATTAATGTAGATTTTTCTCAGGTCTTTTCTAGAGTGAACCTGCGCTTTATGTACATGAGTATACTCTGCCTTCTGTGCACAAGGGGCTTCTTGTTCCTCATTGGAAATTCTGACATTAGCCTTGCACATGGTCACGAGAAATGTGCTTAGGATGGTGCAGTGGCACTGAAATGCTAAGGAAGCCTCACTGTGTGCTTATACCCTCCCAGCAGAGACAAGGGTGTCTGGGGCTGTTTAGTAACACAAACTGCAGACCCAGTCTGCAGCAATGACAGATGTGATTGGCAAATCTGCCCAAAGTTTGTTTAATAATATGCAAACTCTTCCCGATCACCTAGTGAAAATCATTACATTTGGGTTGTTTGAAATCCCATTTATTCCATATTTACCAATCTGCGTTTTCTCCAATTTGGCAGAAAATTCTGTCTTAAATGTTGTCAGTGGGTTGGAACAAGATTATATTGAAAAGTGGACAGTGGTGTTGGGGCTCTTTTGAGACAGGCTTGTAAAATAAGCAGTTGATTGGTAAACCAGTGGTCTCTTCTTTGAATATCAATATTAGTGGGATGATGAATACCGTTTGTTCTCAAAAGTTGAAAACACTGTATCCATTTAAACAGCCACAGCATTGTTTTAGCTGTCATAAGGCCTCTGGCAAGATACGTGGGAGAAGTTGACATGTTTTTGTAGCCAACTGACATAACGGGGAGGAAAAAAAACAAGCAAGAATTCTTTTCAGTTTCTATAGTTTGAAAGACCTTGTCTATTGGCTCCCCCCCTTTTTCTCAGCTATATTCACAAGTCTAAGAAAAGACAGTACCTTTTACTTTTGTAAGAAGTCCATTAAGCGACGGAGAGCAAATGTGCTTGAGGACTTAAGAGTAATGTGAGGTCTTTGATACTTCAATTCAAAACCAGCCAACTGGAAAACCTTGTGTGAACTTTAGTGTTCTTTAATGCTAGGTAGGGATGATCAGGAAAAACATATTGCATCCCCTTATATATAAAATTTTGCAACTGTTTTGCTGAACGTCATACCCATCATCAGCAGTGGAACATCTTAGCAGATGCTGCCAACACTGACAGGTCTCAGGTGAGTGAAAATAGTTTAGACATCTGGGTGTGTAAGGGGATGACATAAAACACAGTTTATTCCATCGTAAAATTCTGTCACAGAGTATATATTTTTTTATCCTACTCTGTCTCAAGGTTTCCTGTTGTTTCCCCAACCCCTTTTCCTAGGATAACTGCAAGAACAAGACAGGAAGGTGAACTCAGATACTCCATATCATGTAAAAAGCCACAGAAATTTGTGTCTGAGCAAACAAGCCATTCTGTTGTCAGCTACTTTTGAAGAGGTTGCAGATGCACAGATTGATCTTCATGCTGAATTTGATGAGCAAAAGTGGAAGCACTTCAGTATGTCACATATTTCTAAAGCCAGACTTTCCCAGCCAGATGATTAATTCATACTCCATTAGGATATGATATCTGATACCAAGACCTTTAGCTCTAATGAGTAACCAAGAATTTGGATACTCTGAGCCCTTCATCCTCATTCAAGACACTGAAGTAAATGCAGTTTTCCTCTGGCAATAGTCTTAGAAAACAGGATATAAAAGCAATGCCTTCTCTTTAAAAGTGGTTACTAGCAAGCTGCATGTGTTTTAGAGGAGCTCTTTAAGCTTTCTTCTTACAATGCCAGAGCCCCTCTCACCCTGTGTCCAAAAGAAACAGATGCACATTGCATGTAGAAAACAGCACTGTCAAAACGTGAGACTCCGTTTCTGAACACACTTCCTTCCATTACGGGAATCACGAGTGGGGAAGACAAACTCTTCTGCAGAGCTTGGATTTGGATATGTCTGCAGATTACTCCCCAGCCCTTATCTCCCTGCTGCGGTATGTCATTGTTCTGCATTGACACAGAGGACTGAATCTTCGCTTCAGTGACTGACAGGAAGAAAAAAAGCAAAATGGAAAGGGAAGAAACACTTGCCACAAGCATCCCCACACCTGGGGGACCATATGGGAGATGATTTGGGTGAGCACCACACCAGTACCATACATGGTGGGGAAGGTTCAAGGCGTGGAGGCAGGACTAGTGCAAACTCTTGCTGATGACCATGTTGACAACCCACCAAACTGGCGACGCCACACCTTGCCTTGACCCCAGGTAGAGCCAGAAAGAGTAGCTCCCATCTGCTTGAATCTCACCCCACTGGCAGCAGTATCCCCACAGACCCTCACTCAGCATCTGTGAGCACCACAGCTCAGCACAAAAAGAAGGGGTCCTGGGCTTGTCTTCATTCTCCCACGCTGCCTGCACTTTTGAAATGAAGAATTATTTTTATTAAAGAAAGATGCTTTGATTTCTGGCTTTGACCATCTTCCTAAACAGGCATTTCCAATCTTAGGGTCTTCATCAAGAAGATGCTAAAGGATGCCTTCTTATTTAAGAAATTTTTAATCACCTTGACTTCCAAAACAATCTGAATAATCCAGCCTTAAGTCTCCTCATTAAGGACAGATTTACAAACCCTATCAGACTTTTGCTTGAGGTTTTGCAAATTTGGTTTTAAGTATCTGTATACATAGAGCTGCACAGGTCAGTTTGAAACTTTGGGAAATTAAAATAAATTAAAACCTCTATACCAAATATTCCTTCCATTGTAGCTGACACGAGAAAAGATACATATTTTGTATGAAGCTTGTCTTCCCCATCAATTTAGTGGCTAAATTACAGCTGCTGGGTCAAGGACAGATGAAGAGGATAAAGCTAAAACCTTCTTGGTTTTCTTTTACTTTAAGTCTATTTGAAAGATGAAGAGTTTAGTCTTTCACACTTTCCATGCATCAAGGACGTTTGAGTTCTTGCATCTTCATGAAGAACCGAAATTGATATTAAAGACTTTACAATCTCTTTTATCTGAAGTTAATTAGCCACTGAAAAAAAAAATTAGCAGAGTCTAAGACAATCTGACTTGAAAAAAACCCTTTCCTTTCTCTTATTAAACATCCTCTCATTTGGCTGTGGCAATTCACTACTTTTCTATTTCTCCAATCACTGTAAAATTTTGCAGGATTTCAATTTCAAAAGTGAAAAAGAAAGAGAGAAATAATAAAAGTGAACCATCTGTTTTCTGAACACCTTTCCAATCATGCTCCATAGATTCTTTCCTTCACAGGTGAGCTTCACCCAGGTATACTTGTTTAAAAATTGAACAATTGTCCTCTATTTCAACAGGAGTTTCTCAGCCTTTGTTGATATCAAGCACCCCATCAGACCAGACTCCTATCTGTTCCCATCTAAGAATGATGAAGTCCTAGAAGAGGCTGGCAACAGAGAACAAGGGTTTACCTTCATGGTGCTTGAGTACATTTAACGGAATTAAGAGTGATAATAGACCTGAGAAATTTTCATTTCCTTGAAAATGATAAGGATCTTAGGTAGAGACAACCACTGTATCTAAAATAAGTTACATAAGCCTGCAAAACAAGTTTTTTTAAATGCAAGATGCCTGCTTGTAAATTATTTATCCATGAATTCCTCATAGAAGCAAGTGACATAATCCTAGCATTATAAATACTAACCTTAATAAACCTCTGGTTTAAAAGTTTTTAACTTAAGACAAAGCCTGAGACTGATATTTTAAAAGTAACTTAATTTTTTAAAAATCTCGTTGGGTAAGGGAGATACCTCTAAACTGGGAAGGAGGCATGTATTCAGTCAACTGAAGAAAAAGTTTGCTTTTAGCAAAGTCTGCTTTACTGTCCTTGCAGTATAGCAACAACAGTTTGAGTATAGTAATAACTTTGCAACAATAATATTGTACCACATAATTCCAGGAAAAAGAACAAAAGTAATATTTGCCTTCACAGGCTTTGCATGAAACAAAAGACAGGTTTGGTCCTACCTTTAAGGTGGAAGAGTTCATGTAAATGCTTCTTGTCCTTCTATGCACTGATGAAAGAATATGGTATTTTCAAAATTCAGTGAAGATCATAATTAAAATTAGATTCTCTTATCTACAAAGCCTTGAAGCTGTCATAAGTTGAGTGCTATTCTTCTTGATCTACTTGGCCCTGACAGCTTAAGTCAGTGTTGAATTAAACTTGTGCCAAACCATCCCCTTTATCAGCATCTTTTTCTCTGATAGGAATCCCTAGGCACAACTGAAATAGGAGAACCTTTAAAGTAGACTGGCTAAATGTTCCCCCCAAATTACCATGGATTTTTTTCCCTCATGCTCAGTGAGGATCCTGGCAAGGACCAGGACCTTTACTGTGATGAGAACTGTTCCTTTGATTTTAATGGAATTACATTAAATTACTGCAGGTAAAAATCTGACCCTCTACACTTTTGGATGTCACCCAGAAAGATGTTACAGCAGGGTAGGTGGTGTCCCAGCTTAAATTTTCTAAAAAGTACATACAAAGCAGACAGACGCATACAAGGGATGACTTAATTATGTACACTACATCTTCCCTGTGTTTCAAAGGGCACATGCAGCTGAAAGGTTTAAAAACCTTTCAGTGGGAAAGCAAAGCATGGACATTATTTATGATTCACCTCCTAGAAAGACAAACATCTTTTCTCCCCAGCCCTTGAGGAAGGCTGGGTGAGGAAGAGCCAAGTATCAGCTAGAAGAGCAGAGCTGTGGGGTAGCAATACGGCAGAGGCAGATCAATGCAGCAGCCACCAGAGAGGCTGGAACCCTTCTCCCCCACCCCACTCAGCAGGAAACAGCCTCACAGCAGGAGCAGCACCAGTGGTGGGATGTCTTCCACCAACCCAGGTTTCAGGAGCTCCAGCTGTCCAGGTAGAAACACTCTGGCCAGCCCAGGTGGGACTGGGTAACTGATCATCAGAAGCATAAAACTCCTAATACCTCTCCTAGCTCAGCTTTGCCCTCAGACACCCTTTCTGGAGCAGAGAGCAGAATCAATGGTGTTATGGGAGGTGGAAAACAAGGCATGGTGTCAGCAAGGGTTGGGGCAACTGAACAGGGGAATTCCCTGCATCTCCCCCTCCCTCCCCAGCACCTGCCTGAATGAATGTGTATCTCCATGCAGAGCATCCTCCCCAGGTAGGTGTTTTACCTCAGCTTCTCCCTCCTATTCCTCCACTCTCTACAGAGAGTTCAGGGCTTCTCTCATATACAGATCGCCAAATTTCTCGGTTTTATTGGCTTTTCCAGGCACACCTATCACCCCTTGCCTCAAATCAAGTTCTGCTTCATCCACCCCAGCCACTCTTTTCTCCCTGGGAGCATAACTCACAGATTCTTATCACCCTTCACCTATCTCCTCTGAATGATGTCTTTTCACTAACACGAAATGAAGTTTACATGAGGAAATGCAAAATGTTTGAGAGATGAGTAGATAGGTTGCCTCTGACAGACACAGAGAACCCTCCTGAGTGTAGCTGCCAGGTAAACTAGGTGTGTTTTGCTCAGTTGTGTGCCCTGCAGTCAGGCAGAGATGTACCAAGAACTTGGCTGACTCTTCCCTGGGGAGTCTCCCAGAGAAAAACAATGTGACAGGCTCTGACGTGACACGTAACATACAGTGATTAAGCATTTCTTCATTATGGCAGAGACATTACGGCATTACTGATAAGTAATGATTTAATTAGTCTTTCATTTTTACAGAAGAGGCTCCAGTATTAAACCAGTAAGAAAACAGAAAACAAAATAAACATGAACCACTTATATGAATACTGCAATAGCACATGATTATGGCAAGCATCCTCTGACCCTCTCCCACCCACTCTCCAACAAGTGTGCAGACAGCTTCTTGGGGATATTGTTGCTACCCAACATTATCATCTGTATACACAGTAACTCACAACATCCAGCATAGAAATTCCTGCTCTCCCACCAGCAAGACATAGCTGAGTCAAATGTTGCTGCACCCACACAAGTGCACACACATGTGTATGGGAACAGGAAGCTGGAACAGCTGAGGTCCATGTGTCATGAACCACTGTGGTTTTCCACAAGGGATGACAACTAGTGTTTCAAACCAAGTTCAGCAGGAACAGCATCATCAGGCCTGCAGTGAGGGGTGCCATCTGCTCACTCTCCCTGAATTCAGGTGGCCCACGCAGCTCAGGCATCTTCTCAGTTTGTGTGGAAAAGCTGGTTCTCCATTGAGCTCAATCCAGCACCTGCAGCAGAAGGAGCACACTCGTCAGACACCCAACACTGTGCTCACATAACGTGAGCAGTCGTCACCCATACGCCTGTAGCAGCTAAAACTGACTGCCATACCTGGAGTCATCACCACGCTGTGTCAAAACAAATCTACTGGCAGCACATGGAAAAGCATTTCAAGACTGATTAAAGACTTGCCTGCAGGATTTTCCAAATGTAAAGCCTATTTAATCATTGCATTTCTGTGTGCTTTCAGGAAAAGCAACTCGGCTTTGAATGACTCACCCTTCTCAGCCCAAACCATTTGTTCTCTGTGCTAAGTATGGCATCTATTTACTCAGGCAGTCAGGGGCCAGGCATGAAATGTGTGTCAGGTCTCCTCAGGTCCACGATTATGTACTGTCATATTTTTAATTGAGGTAGTTTCCATGAAAGACCTTTTTTCCACACCCTCAGGACAGCTTGGAAATTCAGAGCTCGTTCCTCCCAAAACAATCACCTCCACAGTGGTGCTCACAGAGAGAACACAATGCTGCAGAAACAAAAATAATTGTGGAAAAATACTGGAACACAAGCATTTAAACAATAGTGGTGGGTATTTTCCAGAAGGCTGCTGACTCCAGCGATTTTGCTATAAAGTAAATTTGTGTGTTATGCTGCCTGAACTGTGACCCATTACTGGAAGCTAATTACATGCAGTCAACCCTCTTAAATACCTTTTTTTCTTCACTCTAAAAGCCTGTCCTCATACACACATACTTAAGAGATTCCAGAGGTCTATGTAGAGCCAAATAAAAAAAGACACTACATGTCTTTTGTCACATAAACAATAAAAAAATTAAGGTAATTGTCTCAGCTATCTGCCACCAGGATAAGGAAAGGACAGTTCCTCACTGCCACACTCTCAGTCTGAGGGTGCACCACTGCAGAGGTGTGTGATGCCATTATTTAGATGTTAAACCCAAATTAACCCTTTCAAAAGTACAAAAGGAATTGCCAGTATGGTGGCTGAGTTCACCCTGAATCATTAACACATTTATTGCAGAAATGCTAATCCCACTGAAGGCAATATCAACACTTCTGTCTCACATACAGTCCAAAGTACATTCCTGAACATGGGAAGAAAGTCTGCTAACAAAGAAAGCACAATTTCAAGTTCAGCCAGGAATTTTGGTATATTACAGGATGAGAACCAAACAGAAAGTTGGATTTTCTTTAATTATCTAGATTGTTTTCAGCATTGCAATTTGCATCTACTATCCTGCAACTATAGTTTCAGGGTTGCCACATCTTTTGAAAAGAAAAAGATGTTACCACGTACTTCAGAGCTTGTTGTTTGAAGGAATACCTTTATACATTACCCAGCTCTCCTAAACAGATCATCCTTTTCTACTTTAGCACTTCAGAACAGAACCAGTAAATTTCACTTTGTTCATTTCTTGATTAGTCCTGTTTTTAAAAAAAGCTTGTGCATACATATCTCATTTACTTTGTAAAAATCCCTAATATATTAATAGTTCGTGAATCTTGCAAAAAACATGAGAAAAGAACAAATCTCTGCTGACCCATGAATACATTTCCCAGTCAGGTTTACCATCAATAGCTATCTGAAATAATTTCTGGTAAGTGAAAACAAACTTGCCGGAAGATTCAATCTGAATCTGAAGAACCACGAGGTTTATTCAACCAAAAATGTAATCCTAAACAACATATTCTAGTTTGAGTACAGGTGCAATGTGGTTAGACACCCTTGTCTTGAAAATCAAACAGGCTGTGCTGGTGTTTTTCAGTTTATAGTATTGAAAAGTTTGATGTGTCAAAACTAACTTGTATCATTCTGAAGGAAAGCAAGCTCCCTATGGTTTTAAAGGATGAAGTCTCTGGAATACTGACCTGTGATGTATCTGCTACCAGTGGTAAGCAAGTCCCTTCAAGAGGGAGAGGGTTCGCAGATCTCATCCAAAGAGCAGTTTCCCTCCTTTTACAGGTGGCCTAAACCAACACAGCTGGCAGTGCTGAGGTGAGGCTCTGAACAAACTGCTCTCAGGGTGCCATTTCCCAGATACAGCATTCCCCAAAGCCCTGGTCCTTAAGGACTATGCAAAAAAAGGGACAGTGGGTTTTGTGTTCCGTAACAGCAACCAGACCCCGAAATAGCCTGAAGTAGCTTCTGAAATAGAATGGTGAAAAGGTGTGTTGGGTGCCCCATATACAGTCACATTAAGAACATAAAAGCCAGCATCTACTCGAGAACCTGAAACCCCTCTAGTATTACCTTAATTCAACAACTCCTTTCCTTTGGCACTAAATTTAATTAACAGGGCGTAGATATATTGCCTAGAGGGCTTATTTGTTGCAGTCACAGGTTTTTTTTTCAGACCTGGTATGTTTCAGTATTCTCTGTGGCTAAGAACTCCATTTATAAGAGACTTTGTTGAAAGTGAATGTTAATCTGGCTTAGGTACAGAAATAAAAATTGGTAAACCATGAAATACCGCATTGAGCACAAAGCTAATCCTCAAAGAAAGAAAAAAAGAATAGGTTTTGATACCACTTTTTTTCTTTCCTTTTTGTCCCGCTTTGATGTCTGAAGGCAACCTGAAAGTTCTGGGGTCTGTTTTTCCTTCCCAATTTTTTCCTTGCTTTTACATATTAAAAACTTCCAAAGCATATTTGAAAGAGCATGATTTTATAACCACATCCATGTAAAGAAAATGTGTATTTTTCGAACATATGCCTAAAGGCTTTTTTACAGATGTGCAGACAGGCATAGAAACAGACCTCAGTGCAACGTTTAGCTAGTACGTTCAATTTCCATCTCCATTTAAATATGAGTAGTGTCAGGTCATACACTTCCAGTGTCAGGGCAGATGCATTTAAACAGACCTATTTTTTCCAAATTAAAATGGAGCTATGAAGAATTCAAGAGATCACAAACTCTTTCATTATAAGGCAGTGACTACTAATTGTGAAGGATGAAGATACCTCAACAGACGGCTCAACATACAGATTTTTTGTTTGGCTGAGTTTTTTTGCTTATTTGGGTTTTGTTGTTGTTGTTAGTGTTTTTGTTGTGTTGGTTTGGTCTTGGGTTTTTTTTTTTCCTCTATGTCCAGTTTAATCTGCCACTAACAGGCTATGGAGATTGCTGCTTTGTTATTAACTCTCTTGCAGACTGCCCCACCAAAGCAGCAGGATGCTCACAATGTGTTTTTAAAACCTCAAAACAGCATTAAGAATAATACAAATGTTTGGTTTCCCAAAAACTTAACTGCTTCTCAAGTTTCCTTGCAGTAGGGAAATCTTAAAACCATCTGAATTTTCATTCTGGCGTTTCCTTTGGAATTAGCAGCTGTATTCAGACTCACAGCCATCTCAAGGAATCTCCTCCAAGGGCCATAACTATCTCCTAGGAGAAAAACACAGCCAAACACACTTGTAATGCCAAGAACCTACTCACTTACAAGTGCAGAAGAGAACTGATCCAGGAACATGAGCTGCACTTGCACTATCCAGTTTTCACAAACGAGGCTGTTCCTTATGAGCTTGAAGGCATTACATCATCCACCTAAATATCTTGCTTTCTAGGAAGTTGTATTCCTTTCTGAGCCAGCTGGACAACAAAAGGTTGTTCACAAAGGTCTGTGATACAAAGGCTCAATATGGTAGCCAGTGGATGTGACTAAGGATCTCAGAAAGAGGATGAGCTGTACCAGTGTCGCCTCATTTTCTTCCACATTCTGTGTAGCTGGTACTGGGATCAGGGAGCATTGTGAAAGGCTGAGGATGGAGGTGTACTTGGCTTAAATGCAGTATGAATCATGGCTTTGAAGCAACAAAGCAACCCTTTCCATGATCAAATAGGGCAAATGAAAGCATCCAAAGGAGATCCTGTTTTATCTGCATGCGTGTGTATGTACAGCTAACTGACACAGTCATGCACACGAGTAACCACAGGGAAATATGAGTGAACTTGAGAGATGTATGGATGCCCTGCACATGTACATACTCATGGATGCACTGGCATGCAAAAAACACCTCCTTCACATACTGCTATGGCATGGCACATATACGCTGTGTCTGATGCTTGTCGGTGGGTTTCGCTTCTCAGATTGACTCGAGCAAAACAAAACCAAAGCTTCCAGGCACTTCCCTGTCATAAGTGGTACTGTTGAAGTGATTATACTCTCAAGAAGTCATCACACCAGTTTTCAAAGAAACAACAATGAAGGGCTTTCTTAGTGAAAAACAAGTCTTTCGCCTTGTTTTAATGAAGAACCTGCAGAGAAATTCCCATCCTTTCAAGATGGACCACCAGGTGAGCTCGAAGAGTAGTATCAATTTGGCTTGATATGTCAAAGCAACATCTGAATTAATTTTTCCACAGATCCCCAGTGGAAAGCTGTCACTCCTTTACTTAACACAGTCTTGGCACAACTCAGCACAGAGTGCTCGAACCTTGTCCAACCTTGCAGCAGTTATTGCTGCAATTCACAGTGAGAAAACACCAACGTTTAAGTGGGATTTTGCTTTTCCTGGACTTCATTCCCATGCACAGAAAATCTTCTTGTCTGTGCTACAAACACCCTCTTCCTGCCTCTCAGGGAGGCAGCTTGATTTGCATGCCGCTGGACATACAAGAGCATCGGTGCCATACACATCAAGCCCACCTTTCTCTCCTCAACAAAAACCCACAGCACCATCTCAGAGATTAAGAGAAGCAGAAACCTGTGAGACTTTCCTAGAGAAACCATCTCTGCTTCCTGGGATGAGCAGGGACTTTCCTTGCTGAGAACTGTATCTATATGATGTTAGCATTGTTAAATGCTAACAGCCTTGACTTCCAAGAATTTGTGGTGTCCTACCTTTGGATATGTTTTCTTCTCTACAGTAACCTGTACTTCATTTAAATGCAGGATCTCTATAAAAATGTTTAAAAAAACCCCAGCATCCATTGCCTGATATTGTCTAACCAGACTGCTGTTTTCTATTGCAAGAAACAGAGATCAGACCTTCTGAATTTCTCTTTTGTTTACTACTCCAGCTATCACAGTGAGTTCTAATGTCATCTCACCTCCATGACTGGGGATGTTAGATGTCTTCTCCTATGGAAACAACTTCATATCCTTGATTATCTTATTGTATTTCTCTACATATTTAGTACTGCAAAAGTTCATTTTTCTTGAAGACAAGGAGAACTGAAATGCAATGCTCCAGATGTGTGTTCATCACAGATTTTATTCAGTGGTTTATCATGCCACTCCAACACACTGTTTGATTATTTCCCTCCTAATAATTTCTGGTGTTTGTCATTGAAGAGCTTCCCACCGTGCCTCCAAGATGTTTTTTCCATTTGATTACAGCCAATTTAGAGAATATCCTCATGATCAGATGTGCCATCTGCAGTACTTTGTAATTATTCACACAAAATCCAATCTTCCTTATATCATCATCTGCCAGCTTAGAAATGTGAGAACCTTCTGTATTTCTTCACAGTTAGCTGTAGGCTGGACTGCCCTCCACAACTGTTTATAACCCACAGATGTTATCAGCCCACTATCAACTCCTGTCTCCACATCACCCAGGAATACACTGTACAGCATTGTTCCCATTCTGATTTCCGTGGAACACCTCAGAAATTTCAGTAACCATTCTCCCTCAAGTCAAGAGATGATTTGTTCTTACTTTTGTTTGTTATCTTTTAACCAGTAACTAATTGATAGGTGATCTTTTCCCCTTCTCAAATGCTAGCCTGAAGTAAAACAAGCATCTTCTTGGAACCATCCCTCCAAAGCACTTCTACAGAGTAATGCTTACATTGGTTTAAATTTGTTTGGGTCAGAATTTAAAGCTGGAAAGCCAGAAGTTCAGCTGGGGTAAAACTATACCAGATCCTGTCTCATGGATCAAGTCATAAAGAAAAAAAACCAGAAAACCTAAAGACAATTTATTTATATTTTTTAGTCAGTTTTGGGAGGAGGGGTTCTTTTTTAAAATGTTGCTTGAAATTAAAATTTTAAAACCTGCCAAGTGTTTTTAAAGTGTTTTAAGACTGACCAGAACTTCTTAAATCTTGTTTAAATAATTCTGTCCAAATTTTGTGGAGAAATTCCTGTATTCAGCTGTGAATAAACACCAAATTCTTCCTTGTTCGTACCTCCAGCTTAGAGCAATCTTTTAGCTAGTCTCCCCTGCTTTTTTCCACAGTAGCATATTAGCTGGGATCCTAAATATTGCTTGGGGAACACAGTGATAGAAATGAGAGCAATTTTACTCTGAAGGAAATTTCAGAGAAATTAGGAGAATTACATCAGGAAGTAATTTTGCTCAGCCTACACAGAGACACTACATGTCCTGTTAGGTAGAGTTTGTTATATTGCCAGTATAGCATAACATTTTATCTGCTCTCTTCAGACTCACATGTGTATTTAACCCTACTGCTTTTGGGTTCTGCAGGAGGCCACACAGAGCTTGGGGGGCTTGGGTAGATAGTCAGATAGAGCTTGGAAACAGGAAAGCACAAAATGCTAACTAAGGAGGATGTGTCATCAACAAGAGCCTCTCCTTAGAAAATAACATTTTTACTTAAGGGAGTTGGTGGCAGGGACAGAAATATCAGACAGTGGATATTTTACAGACAGACTATGCCCTTTACAAACATTAACATTATTTTAATTTGCCAGAAACTGCTCATGGAGGTATGGAAATGGCTAAGTCAGTCACAAGGACTCACGCTATGAAGATAACAAACAAGTGCAAAGATGACATAAAATGTTGACTATGTCCATTTAATTTTTTTTCCTGCTCTGTCACTTGCTTTGAAACAAGTTTTAGCTATTATTTTAACAGTGTTCTAAAAAAACTAAGATAAACAAGCTTCCACCCTCATAACAGAACTGTAACAGAAATAACAGATACACTAATGGGAGAGATTACTCTGGAGGGTTTTTACATTTTTTAAGGCTGACCTTTAACACTTATTCTTGCAAAGCAGTGTTTTATACATTTTTAAATCCACCCTTTTGTAATACATATTCCAGTGTCAATTAGACTGGATCTATAGGGACCCAGAGACAAGCATCATTTTATCACAGTAATGAAGGACAAGAGGAACACATCCTTGTGGATTTGTTCCCTTTGAAAATTTTATCTATGAAAAGAGAAAAACACTGTGTTTTTAAAGACAGCAGAGATTTAAAATATCCATTTCCTGTGCAAGGCTGAGTTTAACTGCATGTGGACTTCCTATTTTCCCAAACGTTTAGCCACAAAATCATACAAAAACATACATATACCCTAACACACAATAGAATATGCCTAGCCTATGTATTAATTTATTTCCTTCCATTTTTTAAAAGGCTGCTCCCTAAAAACTAGAAGTCACATTTACTTATGAACTAATATACAGCTTAAACCCACCTGATTTTTTCTTTAGTTATCACTAGTGATACTCTAGTCTGACCAGCATACTAAGCCTGCTGTTGCCTTCTTGCTGCACTCCACAGTGTTGAGGTCACCTGCCTGAAGCTCATGCAAGGCAGTAAGTGGGTGTAAGATGAAAATCATCACATGCCCCTGGCTTACCTCTCTTCGATGTCCTGAGGTGCAGCTCCTCCAGGTTGCCTCCTCCCCAACACTGCTGAAATGCCCTCTGAGAGGTTAAGCAAGCATCAGTCCCTTACACTCAGAGTCAGGGGACTCTGCTCTGCCCACACTGTTCCCCTTTCCCACCGTGGCAGGCAGCCCACAAAACGGGCTACCATTCACCAGCTGCTCACCTCGCACCCACGGGTAAGACGTGCCCTCTGGGGACTCTCCAGTCCTGGACCTCTCACAGCCCACTTCATCATCGCTCCTCTCTTCTACCTCAGGAGCACTGAACAAGCCAAGAGTGCTCTGGCACTGGACAGGTTTCTGATCAATAAATTACTCTGTTTTACATGGTTCAAATTTAAGCTTTTATTTGGTTTTTAAATTAAAAAAATAAATTTCATTATTAAATAGTGGAATGGGTCTAAACTAATGTTTACATATTAATTCACTTGCTTTAGGATACCACCAGAGAAATAATTGAAGTTTACCACCCAGACAAAACTTTCTGTTAGAAAGCTCAACAGTGGCATAATTCAGTTAAACAGGAAAAAAAACCCCAAAAGTCTTAATGTTTACAATGAACCGTTAGAAGTAAACCTCTGGTTTTAGCGTCATCCAACTCTAGTTTCCATCACAAAGGCAGTCACTGTATTCAGAATACTATACCACAGTGCTAATGTCATCGGCTTCATCCGGTTTCTTTTGCCTGCTTGGCAGGGATTTCAAGTACTCAAGGTGCCTCCTCGCATCCTCCTGGTTCTGTCGGACGTAATAAACCACGTACGAGATCACCATGGTGAACCAGCCAAACATGGTGACCAGCATGGCGTAGTCAGTAGTCTTTTTGGGGAGGTTGCAGAGGTCGGCGTCGTTGGCAGCGTTGAGGAAGGGTCTCCCCGCGTGCTCGTCCAGCACAGAGGTCTTGCAGATGACGTTGTTGGCCGTCTCGTGGTTGGAGGCCATGCTCCGCAGCACCTGCTGCAGCGTGCAGTCACAGTGCCAGGGGTTGTTGGCAATTCTGGCCCTGGCCTTCAGGTTGTTGAAAGCGTTTTTGTGCACACTTTTAATCCGGTTGTCGGACAAATCCAGAGTCTGCAAGGTTTCTGCCACCCCTTTAAAGGCATGTTCATCTATAAACTCAATCCCGTTTTTTGATAAATTGAGGACTCTCAATTGGTGCAAGTCCTTAAAAATTTCGTTGGGGATAGATGTTATTTGATTGGAGTCCAAATAAAGTAAGACTGTTTCTGGAGGAAGATCTCTGGGTATTTCCTTGAGGTTTGCATTGCTACAGCTGACGTTCAGACCTCCGGAGTGGGAACAGAGGCAGCCTTTTGGGCACATACTGGCAGAATGAAAGCACAGTATCATGAGGACAAAACTTTGTAAGAGCAGACACATGGAGAGGGAACGAGTTAACCACAGGTCTACCAAATGCATGCTGGGCTGTCAGCATAATCACACGACCATTTCTCATTCAGCCAACGGGGTGGGAAAAGGATCGGCGAAGCTGAAACGTGGCTTCATTTTCTTCGGCGGGATTAGTAAAAACTGGTTACTAACACACGGGCTTCCTCATGGTCAATACGCTTCTTAGAAGCATGCCTACAGAGAAGAAGGAAAAACAGTTCTTTATACCATAAACTCCAATCCTAACTTTGTTTTCATTAAAAAAATAGAAATTAAAAAATTGCTGAAGGGAAATGCCACACTAATTAAATGAACTATTATCTTAGGCAACTCCTATTAGCATTAATCTGAGTTTAGTGCATAAATCCCCAGGACTTTTTAAAGAGGACAGACTACACTTAGTACAACTTGCATGGGTTTGGTCTTTAATACTTATTAGAGAGGGCACTGGTTTGCTTTTATCACAGACTCTTCTAAACAGCTATAAAACCAAACTGCACTTTGCCCTTGCTGAAGTAGAAGATGCATAGATAGGAGCTAAGACTTGTATCTCCAGCAACAGTGACAGGTTAAGTGAAGAATTTGTGGTGGTTAATGTGAACTTATCTCAAAATAATTTATGCTATTTTAAGTCCAAATCCAAGTACTTCAGCAAGGAAATATTCTTACTATATCAAGGAACAAAAATCAGATAAAGCAAATGCTGCTGCAAGACACCACTATCATCCACCATCTCCTTGTTTGTCTACCCCTCCTTGTCTTTTGCTGTAGAATGCTGGATTTCTTGTACCTCCCAGCATTTTGTGAGACCCACAGACATAATTTCCACTTCCATTTTTTTTGAAAATTTTCTTTTTATGTAACAAAAAGAAATGGAACAACTGCCAAAAATTCACATACCCCACCCTCCAAAACAAATAAAACTCACAAAACCTATATATGAGCCATTAAAATATCTTATTCACAGCATGTAATTTGCTAACAGGACATAGGAAAAAATACTGTTTCTGCTTCTCTCCCCTCAAGTTGGCTTTAAAATAGCAAACACCCAGAAGCTTTTCTATTTTCTCCTTTAATTGGAATACAAATACAGAAGTCTGAAATGCTGACCTATATGGTTTCAAAGACAACCCTTCCCCCCGCCCCACCACCACCCCTATTATGGTAAACTATGAATTTCTAACAACAACAGGTCCATTTGTTTTCATGTACATGCTCTCTGTCTTTGTAGCAGCTCGGATATGTGTAGCCTTCAGGTTGTATTTACATATAAATGAATTATGCTTTTTTTCTAAATCCACACTATAGCCCACTGAACAAGAAAATCCCTGCATGGAGGATATGTGTAATTTTACATGAAAAAGAAGAAATTGCATTGCAATCACTTTTTTGCTTGCAGAACTGACATACCAGCTGCAGTTGCTGACACATTGCAGTAATATGGATCAGATGTGTCAAGCATAATTTCAAACTCATAGCTCAAGTTCTGTTTAACCCTTTTTGCTGAGGCTCAGTATGTCAGTAACCCCACAGGAAAAGAAAAATAAAACAACCCAAACCAATCTTAACAGCCTGTACATTACTTGTGATTACTCCATGGCTTGGGAATGCTCCCACAAGCTCAGCATACTCTCACTGTAAATACTGGAGAGAGTAGTGTATCACCACTAATCTTCAATTTACCTATTGTTCAAATCAGTGATTGCCCAAGAACCTAAACAGAAAGCTTGCACTTGGATTCCATAAACTTCTACTCTAAAATTAAAAAGAAATGTAATTGTTAGAAATGAGAAATTGTGAAGTTAACCCTGGAAATGTGAAACTGTTTAGAAAGGAACTAAGCAGAGCATGAAAAGCTCCCTTTGAGGAAAGAGAGGTGGGGTAGCACCTCACGAGTCAATGAAATCCTTCATGACCTGTGTCGAAAAAATAGGGTTTACATGAAAGAACCCTGTTGCAGCAGGTGCATCCTTCCCATTTCTCCCCTTGGTTCTTTGGTCACTGCAGTGCCTGCTCTTCAGACCAGACAGAAACCTGCTACCGAAGGAGATAAGATCCAGAAGTTGTTTTTTTCCCAGCCTGCCCAAAAGTGCTAAGTACTTGCTAAAATGTGCAGCCCATTCTGAGGCCAAGCTGGAGCTGGCAGCTGTTCCCCCTGGCACTCAGAGCTGGCTATCTGCTGCTCCCTCCAGCAGCCCTGGGTGTTGTGGCAGGACAGCCTGCCCCTGGAAAAACAGCCACCTATTTACTTTCCCCTTCATGTTCATGTGTCTCACTACTGTGCTGCTGCTCCAAAAGAGGAGATGAGTGGTCCAGCTCACCATCACAGAATGAGCATCATCTCATCACCTACTACTTGTACACAGTGGGTTCCCATCACCGGCACTGGAGTCCTACTGCTGGGGGAAAAGAGCAAAGTCCTGAAGTAGTTCCTGAAGTAGTCTTGGGTGCTTCATTTTATAGAAGCACAAAAATGACACTGTTCTCATTCAAGTGTGACAAATAAGTACCAAATTTGCTTCATTACAGGCTAAAAAAAACCCAGTCAACCTGGAAATACAGTGTCGACTCTGCTGAGTCCTCCACAGTACTGTTAAACCACCAAAGAGCATGTACCAAAGAGGCCCCAAGTCTCTTTGTAGAACATCCTCATCCCACTGAAGACAAACGAAACTATTTAATGTATTAATGTGTTTAGAGTGGAAGAAGTAGAGTCATTACAGACTAAACAGGATAGTGTTTAATGAAGCAGTGCCTCTTCTAAAGGCCTAAGTAAGTAAATGAATATAGAGAGGAAAAAACTCACTATGTTTTAAGTTGTTAGATAGAGCAAATACAAGTTTAAACTTGCAATTAACAACTCAGTCAACAAAACTTGTCTGAATAAGAATAAAGCTCAGCAAATTCCCAGTAAATGAACCAGAAGAAACACAATGGGACTGAGCATCAATCACGGTCAACACAGCTTTGTTCGCTTCAGAATATCCAATCTAAGGGATATCTGAGGTTTAAGCTTCAAAAATGAACTTAGAGCAAGAACTTTCTTTACTTCTAGTGACTGCAAGAAAAGAAAGAAAACTAGGATTCACACATTTCTAATGCCAATAGGAAGATCTGTGGCTTCTTGAGCTATATCTAATTTCCTCTTGCTTGGAACACAATAAAGAAAGAAGGTGTCAAAGTTGGAACAAACACAAGAGAGATATACCAGAAGAAACACTAATGACTACAGACAAAGGGATGAAAGACACAGAATTAAAATAAATATATGAATTAATTATAAATCTGCAAATAAAGGGAAAAAAAAGTGAATGAAGGCACAGGGAAATGACAGCAATACCAGGAGCACTTGTAGCAGCGTGGTATAAAAAGGCTTTTTGTGCACATTTCTAAAATACAAGTACAAACATAGAATACCTAATGCCAAGTCAAATATTGCAGGGGAATAATACTACACACAGGAGATTGCACAGAAGAATTCTTTACAGTCTTGCAATTTAAACAGGTTTCCAAGGCTTCCTCTTCCCAAGCTCCCCCAAGACCATTCACTCAGTGCTTACATCCAATGATGTAGGATGTACACAGTGGATGTAGGAAAATGTACAAATCCTGAAATCCTCAGGGAAAGCACACTGCTTTTAATACACAGTGAGATTTCTACTGAGCTTCAGGTATCAGGTACTTGCAAGTGTTTGTCTTTACTGCAACAAGGTGCAGAGACTGTATCTTAGCTCCTGAATGCAACAGTACTAAATTATCTATTTGAATAATAACTTCTCTCCACAAGAAACTAGTGATGTGAGGAAGCATTAGTACCTCCAACTACTGACAAAGAAAAAGGCCCCACAGATCCAACAAAGTCACACAGAAAGTCCAGGACAAGACTGCCTGCAATATTAATTTATGCTGTTTTGTCTTCAGAGAAAGATATAGGAGGATAGGAAACCCTATAACCATCACACGAAACAGCCGAAAAACAACACAGGCTGAGATGTTTTGTTGTTTAGGGCAATACTAAGAAAACAAAAGATGCATAAAAAGACAATCCATCATATATGTTTTGTTAAAGATAACTGACATGGGGAAGGGGCTTCTACTGCGGTGTTGAGACTTTCAGAGTCCACATGGCAGCTTTGGTCATCACCCAAGTACTCACACATCCCCTGCCTCCATAAAAGAGAACGGAAGAGACACCAAATCCTTGCACTTGAGGGCCAGCCACTGCTCTCAGAAGACTCAAGTGCAGAGACTACAACCAACCTTGAGAGGTATTCTGCCTAGAGTATTTTGAACACACCTGCACACACAGCTCCCTCAGCCCTCAGGTGAAATCAGTGGAGCCACTTGTTGATGACACTCTTCCTGCAAATTTTTATCTTTCAGATGCAAGAGAGGGATTTACTCCCTATTTTTTCAGCAGACACCCTCTCCACACATTGTGTATCTACATTTTAGTAGGGTCCTTCAAAGATTACTTTCTAGCACTATAAAAATTACCTGTGACAGTAAAATATAAGTTGTTGCAGTAAGACAACACTTCTACTTGGAATTTCACCTGAATTCTCAGTGTCAGGTGAACTCCCAAACATTTCTGTTGAGGAAAAATCAAGACCATTACCTTTCTCCTGACAGCTCTTCATCAAGCAAGATCTCACACATAAACACAAAACCACAACCTAATGTAATTTAATATAAATGTTTTTGTAAGAAGATTCCTGTTGTACATCACAGAATGAGGGCCACAAATTAAGCCTGTAGAACAGGATCACACAGGTACATGCCAACACAAGAGCCCCCAGACTCACACACAGCATGCTTACTTGTTTTGCCTGCTTGTCAAACACGGGAAGAATAAGCAGCAGCTCTCTGCTCTCAGTACCACACTGGCTTTCACCAGATCACAGGCTGTAAGGACTCCTCAGTGACAAGAGACATGGGAGACTTTTTAATTTTTGTTGTTGTAATTCACAAACAAGCAAAAATGGGAAAATGGAAAAGGATCTCATCCTAAAGCATCTTCATTCCATAAGCTGACAAGCACAAGCATTGTGCAGGACACACCTTCCTAACAATAACAACTGGATAAATATTGCAGATATTTTGGAAGATGTTCTTTTGCTCTTTCTTTGGGATACAATACCATGGAAAGCCAAGGGAAAAAAAAAAAACCAAACTGAAAGTGCTGTGGTATCAAGCTGCAGCTAAAGCACAGTCCTGGAAGTGACAGCATAGCTGGCAGCCACCTATAGAGTTCTATGCAGCTTCTATGGTCAGAAAGTTTAGTTACAAAGGGTTTTCACTGCTGATCATTTCACTGATGTCAAATGATACTTCCACCTCATGCACAATCACTTGGGCAGATCCCATAAGCTAAATTATGCCTTCACTGGCATTTGAGCAATTACACCATCCTCTACACGCACAAAAAGGGCACAGCACAGATGTCTCACTGTGAAGGAAATGCAGTGATGGCAACTCCATTTTCCCTATCAATAATGTAAGGTACTAGAATAATGTCTCCTCTTCAAAGCTGGACCCACTGATGAAAAAGATTTCATCTATTACTCCAGCAATGTCAAAGGGGTCACAGCTAACTACTAATGCTCAGCAACTGCACACACAGTTTGTACTTAAGGTTACTGAAGGCTCCATGATTAGAAAGGAATTTCTTGTTACTGTAGCTGATGTGCTCAAACAAGCAGGCAAGATCAGAACAAGAAGCAGCCAATGGATCAACCACAGGGGGTGAGCTGTTGGCTGCATCACGGCTGTACTCAATCTGCCTGGTCTGTCACTTTTCAACCACCAGAAAAATTGAAAAAAATTATGTACAACCCAGCTTCCTAAGAATGTAGATCACAGAGACTGATGCACAATTCACCTGCCTCGGCTTACCATGCTTCTGAGGATATACAGCTGTAAAGCTTAAGTGACTTTGCTACTAACTTTAGGCACAGTACCCAGAGAAGCCCTCATTTGAAAATGGATCCCAAACGGCACTGCAGAGCTCCACACTCCTTGGGATCACAGAGTCCACAACAAACATCACTGTGTCCTCAGTTAATACTGAAGGTATCCTCGAGAACAACTGCAGGTCCCCACATCAGAGATGCACTGCACACGTCAGGGTGCCTCCCATCCTCCTCTGGTACAGCCCATACAACTCATATATGAATCTAGAGGCAGCTCCTATTTCTGTGGGCAGCTCTACTGCATTCAGAAGAAGCTCTCAACGCCCAGTATGCCCTCAAGAGATCCCTGAAAAAGAGCTCAAATTTTGAACCCTGGTCTAAGTAAAGTCCTACCCTTCAGAGTAACAACTTTCGTGCATGCGAGCATTGGAATTTTGATACAGAATTAGAAAAGTCCAGGAAATTAGTGTTCTTTTTTTAGACATACTTAAAGCAAACTTGCACTTTGAATAAATATTAGAATTTTATAACTAAAAAGCCATTAAATGGAGCAGTGTAAAAAGATCATTATTTTAACTGACTTCCAGAAAATTACTGAGCTGTTTTATAGTTTTGAAAGACCTGACATTATTATAACTTTTTCCCCTCCTTTAAGACATCAGCTATGTTGGTTTATAGAAAAGATGCTCATTGATAAATCTAATTATCTATTTTCTACTAAAACAGGTCTTAACTTTGCCATATTGAATATTTTTGGGTTACATCAGGTTTAGCAAATTAACCATTGAAATAGAAAATATGCCCCTTTTAAATACATTGTTTCCCATGAGTTCTGCTTCCTATAATGCCAGCCTGCTTCTTACAAAACACACACACATACACCTCCCCACCTTGCTCTCCCCCATCCACAGAGCTGTGTTTTATGACTTCGTACTCCTCTTTTTTTCCCCGTTGTCATAAAAAGCCATAAACTACTTTATCTCTAAAAATATTACCTTGCAATTAGTATTGACAAGACAGCCATAAAATGGAGATTATAGGCTAAAATTAACAGGTGATTATAAAGCCTGAAAAGTCCAGTTTTCTAGAGAACTGAAGACGGGACAATTTTACCTGAACCCAAATAAAGAGATTTGCCACCACTACTCCCAAACAATTGCTAGTGGCATATTTAGGAAGAGTTAAAACAGAGAAAGTATTTGGAGAAAGAACTATTTATATACATTCTACCCTTAATAAATCTTACACTACTGGTAAACACAGACCTCCCAGTAAGCTGCACACTGGGCTGTCCTGTGCACCAGGTTTGAGAGCAGCTGAGCCTCTGGAGGCCAGCAAAGTCTGTGCACATCGGGGAAAATCTCCATGAAATCCTGCCTGGCTCCACCAACATCTGCAGGCTGAATCAGCCCACAAATTTAAAAAACACAAGAAGATTGATAAATATTGCAGATATTATGTAAAAATAAGAAGTTGCAGGGGTTTTTTTTACATACCTATGGATATATGACAAAACTACACCATGGCAATGTGACCGAGTGATTAAATGGGTACTGAGCTGTAAAGTGATGACACTTGTGAGCTAGAGCTGGACAGGAGCAGCAGGACCCAAAGGGGAACGCAGCAGCCACTTCTGACCGTCTGTGCACTACAGAATAACAAATTGCATGGGTACCAAGTGAATTCCTCCAAACAAACAATACAATCCTTTAAAACAATGCCACTCGTGTGCTGTCAGCACACCACAGCCAAGGGCAATCTCACTAGCTGCACAGACGGACTGCGAATCAGGCAACTCAACCCTCTCCATGGCTCCAGGACAACAGGAGGGAATTCCATTTAGCAGATGAAACAAGAACCTGGCTTGGATTCCCAGGACAACCTGTGTCTTTCACGCCTCTCTCCCTGTCACTCCCCAAACGTGGAGGCCTGGCTGCTTCACAGCCCAGCCACCTTGAAGGTAGGCAAGTTAAGATGCTATGAAGCACCAAACCAGAGAGGTGCCACAAACTGCTTCCAAAGTGCCAGGCTGTCACTCTATCGAGCAACACGAAACGCAGAGACAAACGCAGCCACACCCGAGAGAAGGCAAAGAAGAGAGAAACTTTATTTTGGTTTTCCCATTATATAGGGTTCTGGAAACGACCATCGATTGGAAGGTGAAGCTATCACCTCTCCAACGACACTGGTCAATGACAAAGTCCATCAAACCTTTCTCCTCCCAGGAGAAGGAATGAAAAACAAAAAGACAGTTAGAAAAACATGTGCATGTTTACAAAAAACAGCGTGAGAAACTCCATCACAAGAATGAAAACATCAGAAGGCTGAAAAGTGAGAGTGACACCAGGCCATTTAAATTCCCAGGTGAAAATCTCCAGCAGTGGAAGAGTTTCAGGATTTCGGAATACGGCAAGATGAAAAATCCTAAAGCAGTAAAAAGAGAAATTAACAGAAGCCAACAGCAAATGAGGTGGGGAAAAAGGGGTGCAAAAGATCACTGAATCTATGAATAATTGAAATGTCATGATTAATCAGTGTGAGCCTGAACTTAAACTACATAATGGATTCATTATCTACTGAAACACTAAATGTACTCAAACTGTAATATTCTCCCATAGGACAGGATTCAGAATGCCAGTCGAGATTTTGTTCCCAAAAAAGTTCCAGTATAGGCATCTATATATAACTGCAAACCTTTTCCAGCTGTAGAAGCAAAATGTGTCGGTAAAGGTTTATAGATCCTGAGCTAGGAATGCCCTCCCTTACCTGTCACAGAGTAATAAAATGGTTGAGGAGAGCCAAATGAACACTTTAAGCTATAATTACTTTCTGATTGTGAGATCACTGCATGCATCATTCCTTATTACAGATTAACATCTTAATTATACTGTGTGGGCAAATGAATCAGCACTTTAAGACTGATGGGTTGGGTTCATGTTAAAAAATGTATTTAACTTTTTTCCCTTTCCACGTCAAGTCAGGAATTATTTCATAACTCTCAGTTGATAAATAATTGTGTAAAGCTTAGCAGATATAATAACAGATTGATGACAGAAAAATATTACCAATCATCTCCTATGATGCTTTGCTCTTGGAAGTCTTCTGTGGCAACACATTTCTTGAAATGAATTTGATAACTTGCTGGAAATTAAAGAAACAGCTGTTGGGGATGCTGTTAAACTTCATTCTTTTGAGCCTTAATATTGAATCACCTGCTTTTTAGAAGGTATTCAGGTATTCAGTGCTGCCTACTTTTCCTTGTTATCTCCTGCCTCCTCTTCATCTGACTTAGACTACAGATGACTCCCATCCCTTCCCTGAGCAATATACTCTGGTGGCAAATATAAACATATATTTTGTATGCACATCTATATATACCATTTGAAAAAGAAAGGAAAATGTTACATACACTTACAGTGCATATGTAGTGGCAACATAAAGCAAGTTAAAAATGAAAGGCACAAGATGTAAGATACATCATAATCTTTAACATAATTTATCACTATATTTGGGAGAAATTGTCTTGACAACTTATGGAAGAAATGAACAAAGGCTCAAGATGTGCCAGTTACTGCTCAGCAAACACATCTGCAAAAAGAGTTTTTTACCACTGTATAAGAACATGAAGAACCGTATTACAGATGCTAAAGGAAAATGCTCCAATGACTCAAATGACTACTTGTGAAGAGTTCTCCAAAGCCTCCTCATTTTTTTCTAGATTATTAGTATGCATCAGGGTAAAAAACACTTTTAAGAGTTTGGGATTATATTCAACCAAGTCCCAGTCACATTTTCTGAGAAAACATCAACAACCATTCTATTTGGCAAGAAAATTCTTTCCAGTTGCAGCTGAGTCAATCCTCCACATGATCTATGGTAGAAAAAAAATATACTCTGAAAGCTTAAAATAACCTGAAGTGGAAATACTTCATCCTCCTTGGGTAAAGAGACACAGACTAAAGTCTTTCTAAAGTCTGATTATGAGGAGAATACCTAGGAGCCTTTCATGAATAAGCAATGCTGTAGGTTTTCAAGAAATCTGATACAACTCAATGGAAAATGTTTTCATCGTAAGACGTCAATTCCACAATATTTGCCAATTTATTTTTCTCCCATATTATAAAATAACATGATCAAAGTGAAACAGACAAGTGCCCAGTTGGAGCCATACTCTTTCCAGTGGATGCTCCTTCAACTTAATTAGGCAGAATCTATCAGATCAGAGAAAATCTTGTCTTGATCTCAAGATAATTACACTGATTACCTCAATGATTACCAGCATAATCAGTGGCAAGTCTTGCAGTTTAATCTTGATAACTGCATCTGGTGACTGCAGATGGTGTCCTTGCCCAGTTGAAAATCTCATTTCATTCTTGCAAAGTGCAAATCCAACCCCTGGTAACAAAACTGTGTTATCAGAAACTGATAGGCCTTTAAGGAACCACCTTGCAAAGATAAGCAGGATTCAGACCACCTAGAGACCTTTCTTCCACTGTTAAGGGTGTTTATTTGGTTCTGTGTACCGCGATCTTCAGGCTCATTTGAGGTTGATCCAAATGCTCCTGCAAGTCAGTAGAAGACTGAAGTTGTGATTAGGCTGGGGAGGCTGTGCTGATAATAAAGCCAGCAAGGCAGAAATAAGCGTGCTAACCTGAAGGGACCGTTCAGCGAGGCACACGCCGGTGGCTCTGCAAAGCTGCCACCAGCTGCCCAAAGCAGCAGCAAGACAGCAGCTGGCAGCAGACACCTGGGCACCAGGGAGTCCTGCAAGAGAGGTGCTACGGACTCCAAAGCAAGACAGGGAGAAGGAGAACAAAGCAGAGAATGGCTGAAAGCTGCTTTTTCCAGCTGACCCTCTGTCACAGAGCACATTCCCAGGAACTACAATGGGTCACCACAGATGAAACCACTTCTTGGGTTAGACAGCTCAAGAGGAAATACAGGTGTGAGCAGAGGAAGTGCCACAGTGACAGTTCAGCACCCACTTTCACAAACTCTTGCTTTTACTGGGTCTAGATTACCCTGTTGCATTGAAACCCAGGAAATCAAGGCTGCTTCTCTTCCTGCACAACTTCTCAGTGACACAAACACAGAGCAGTAATTCATGGCACAAAGAATTTGCAAGGAAAGAACCAGAAGAAGCTATTACAAAAATGAAGCAACTTGAATAATAGTAACACACAAGATGAGACTAGAAAGAAAAAGAACATACTTCCAGAGCAATAACTCTGAAAAAATCTTAAAGGGGAGGAAAAAACCCACAAGATAAATTAGCAAAAGGGGACAGCAGTTAAAACATAGTACCTCAGCAGTTATTAATTCAGTTCCTTGTGCTTTGAAATATGCTACCTGTATATTAACAGGACCTTAAAGAAGCATGCAGAAGTAGAGTAACTCATTTAGAAAAATGGAAGAAAAATAAAATGTGTACCAGCATATAAAAGAAACCAATCAAGTTTGAAAGTTCCAATTAAAAGCTCTAAATCTAAAAGTGAATGCTCAACACCACAAAACCACAAGCTTCTCCTAATGAAATTAAAATTGTGACTTATCAATACAATTCAGAAAATAGCAAAAGATACAGCAAGTATGGAATAATTATGAGATCAATAAGCAACTAAGCAATTTTAAAAGACATTCAAGTGATCTTCTATAACCAAGTGACACACCGAGTTAGCTAAAAGCCATTTGGGCTTGCCAAAGAAACTGGCTGATCAGTGATGCTGGTTTTGCTGTGCCAATGGTTATTATACCTGCACACTGCCACTTGCATAGCTGAGAGAGCCAAGAGCACATCCACAACACCACATGTACACACAATGTACTTCCCATTTCTGCACCAAAGGTGTCAAGCAAAGGTATCATAACCTACTGTATCAAACCACCCACCCATCAAACCACCCAAAAACCTCATCCCCACTTCTAATATTTTAATCCACAAGCAGCTTCAAATAACTATTCTTTTCTTTCTATTTCTTTTTCATCAGCTTGCCAGAGAAACTTACCTCTTTTTTTTTTTCTGTCCTAAAAATAAATTTCCCTTCTATATTTAGGTATCATTATAACTCTAAAAAGCTCAACATGTGGTAATCTGGAATAGTCAAACACAGGGATTTAGTACTTCCATGAAAGCAAGATTGCCAGGTTCCCATCAGGACCCACTTTCATCTCTGCTGGCTGCTACTGCCATTAGAAGCTGAGGAAAAACTAGCCCAAGTACAACTTCTGCAGCCCTGCTTCACGTGAGGATCTCCCAAGAAAGCAAAATCTAGCAGTGTAAAGCTTCAATGCCATCTTGTGCTGGCAGCACTTCCCTAATTAACAATTTAAGGCCAGATGGAGCCATTAGATCATCTAATCTGACCCCCTGCCTACCACATGACGTGTCATTTTACCAGTAAACCTCATATTGAGCCCAAAAATTTAGGTCAGACTGAAGCATGTCTGAACTGAGAAGACTTCTGTGTGCCCAGGGCAATACCTTTTGTGCCCACTGTTCTTGCAGCATCCTATATCAATACTCACCATAGAGTTAAACTACTCCAGCAGACATATCTGCTCCACCAGGATCCAGACACCAAGCAAGAGCACCTGTTTTCAGAAGAAAGGCTATACTGAAAGATAATGTTCCACTGTTCATCATCAACAGCTGGATGTTACCACTTTCTCCAAATGAAAGTTAAACAAACTGGTTATTTTTTCATCTGCTGGTGAGCTACATCAGGCCCTCAGCTGCCATTAAAGAACTTTTCAAATTATATGTGTTACATCTAAGCAACAATCAGCATGTTTTCATTTTGAAATAAGTGCTCTGGAGCATCCCCAAGGCTTTCCAGGAAGTCAGGTAATTTATTTATTTAAAATTTTTTAACCATGTAGTAGTACTTTCCCAAAGTAATAAAAAAACTCGCTGTATTAAGTCTCTCTTCTGAGGACATACGATGATAGCAAGTCATTATTACAACTTGAGGTTGCAGGCTGAAATCCTTTAAGGGTTCTCTGACCCTTACTCAGCAAAATCTTCAGCCTGTTTGCAGCTCATCAGCTTGGTGAGAGGCAAGCCTTCCTTTTGGGGCTGAAATAAAAGTTATCACCAAGTGCTAAATAAAAGGAACAGCTCTAAAGAAAAAAAAAAATCTGCTTTTCCCAGTGGAAATAAACAGCAGCCTTCACCAAACATGGAATCTAGCTGTGCAAAAAACCAAAAACAAGGCACAGCTGCTCGACACTGAATGTGCAGAGATTTTCCAGTCAGTCACTTTTCCCAAGGAGAAAACAAAAGAAAGGAAGAGCCAAAAGGAAGTATTGCAATGGCTACCTCCAAGCAGAGAACAAACCCTTGAGGTCACATTTTTACTAAGGGAAAAGAGGTCTTTATCAGCACCACTAGAGCACAACAGGAACAGACTGAAACTTGGTTCAATAAAACCCTTATTTTAAAGACAAGAATGTATCAGCTCTTTGTGTCCCCTCTGAGGTTATACAGCCAAGTTGACTTTGGCAGACCTAGCTGATACAAAAAGCAGGAGTTGTGAAGGAAAAAAAAAATCTTGATTAGCTGGGCAATGATCCAATACGCAAGACACTTGAGGCTGCAAGCTCACAGCTGAAGAAGCTCAGGTAGAAATAATTTATAGCAAATTAAGTTAGGTCATGATAATGAAATTTAAAGACATGTGGGGCACGATTTATTTTACTAAGGCTTGTTAAAAAGTGAAACCCAAGTAGAGCTAACAGGAAGGCTAATTTAACTCTAGTTACAGTTGGTACTGGCACTGAGATAAACTTAACTTGACATACTTGGAATGGGAAAGAGAATATAAGAATAGGATTTTTAAAAAAAACTTTTTAACACCATTTTTCCACATTGCAGGAGAAAGCAGGGCAAATTCGATCCTGTGAATCATGGCTGCTTGTTTCCCAATTTTAAAACATCCTGGCACACAGCCCTCGGTGGCAAGTGCAGTGGAAATAGCTGATCGCAAGGTCTGGGAAAGGATGGATAACATCATCTGCACTGCAAAGCCCCCGACATCCAGGAGAGGGAGGGAGGAAGGAAAAACCTAATGGGAAAAGGTCTCGTAAGAGGTGCAGTCCCCTTGCAGCTCACTGGAAAGCAGCAGCAATGGCAGGAGGGATGCTGTCATCACTGAGGGCTCTGCAAGTTACCTCAACAGGTTATCTGGTGGCAGCCTGGGCTTTGGCTTCACTCGGCAACAGATGAGGTGCCATTATGTCCTCAGCTGTCCCTCCTGCCACCCACGTCTCCCACGCTGTGAAAAACACCTGGTGAAGGGGAAAGAAGAGTCACTATAATGGATGAATGCAGCAGTTTGCAGGAGGGGGGAGGGAGAGAGTAATGAAAAAGTGTTAATATTAAAGTAATAAAGCTTGTGGCCATTTTTCAGTCTGAAATGCACAACACCATGAAACAATGCTTAAAGGCACTCGCTTCTGTTCCAAACCACCTGCACGCTAAGGCACCCTGCTATTAGCACATAAGTTGTTTACTACCAGTCTTATTTCAGTCAGACTCCAGGAGAGCCATAAAGCTAAATTTTTTCACTTAGTACAGGAGTCCAAGTGGCCTCAGGTTTTTCTTGGTGTGCCAAGCCCCAGTGTGTCACCTGCAATCCCTGCCCAGACACTGACCCACTCATTTCTAGTAAGATGTATAGAAGTCAAATCAAAGCAAAGGGAATCTGTGCCTGGCATGTGGCACACATACACCCTACTTATTGCCTGCTTCTCCTCGAGTTCCTGAAGCAACAGCTACTCTCAGTGAGGTGTGTTGAGCACAACTGTGATGGTGGCTTTATCTGCCAGTAAGGGTGCCTTTCATCACACTTTCCCAAAATGGTCTGGGCACTGGTTGGTAAAATGAGATTTCTATTTCCTCTCCTGAAACAATTTCTTCAAAAAATAAAAAGCAATGAAGGAGTAATGAAATATAATGGCAAAGCAAATATATAATGGATATTCTTTTGAAATTAAGATATTTTCATCTGTTTGTCACTTGCCTCTTTTTTGTTTGTTTCTTTGGTTTGCTCTTTTGTTTGGCCCAAATAAAAGCATGTGAGTTGAAAGCAACTCACCCACTTTTTTTCTTCTGTCAGAAGAAAACATTACTATTCAGGGACTCTTACAGAGATGGCCCAGCTACAAAGAAAGTCTTTGTCTCACTGAGAGAACTACTAATTCAAGGACAAAAAGACACAGGCTAGAAGAACAGTGGTACCTACAGAAAGTTTAAGGCTGACAGACGAGCCTGTGGAATTGCAGGAAGAGCAAAGGAGAAAGAGAACAAGAAGTTAAATCACAGGCTTGTGCATGCACCATGAAGGGAGGAAGCCAGATGTGGGAGTTTCACATGGCTCACAAGCCGATGGGTGAAATCCTTACAACCTGGAGCCCAGAAAAACTGCCAAGCCTTAACAAGTTCTGTAATTATACCATCTTTCTGGGAGCTACATGACAAACCATGAAACAGCCCAGCAGCAGCAGCAGCATTATATTGACTAACACAATAGAGACAAATGCACTGGTATGGTGAAAACAACAGTTTTCCCCATATTTACATATGTTCACAACGAGAATCAATAATGAAAAGCACCCCGTTAACTGTCCTCCTTTTTTCGAAGGCACCTTTACCTCTTAGGCGTTCAACTCCCACATCTGAATACAAGTCAAGAGTCCAGGACATACAAAGTCCAAATGGCCTAAACAACACCGTTACCAAGTCCCAGGCTATATACTATGAAGAACACCACAACAATGAGTAAACCAAACTGTATCACTTGAGAGCAGCATTTTCAAATCTTTTTCCTCATGCTTCCCTTCATGGGAAACATTTTCTTACTCATTCTCCTTTCCTTAGTTGCCATAGATGCAGTGCCACAGCGCTGCAGCAACATGCAGCCATCTTCATAAGCTGGTTCAGATCTGAGCACTCCTGACTGCCCCCCTTCTTGCTTTCAGTCTGGCAAAGGTATCCTCCAGTTCCATCCTGCCCTTCCTCACTGGACAGTGAGGATAACAGACCAACTCAATCACAACAAAACAGATTAAGCTTCTGTAATGAATGGTGCCATACACGTTTCAGTGTCACTCGTTCTGGTCCAAGGACAGTTTGCATGCACCCCAAAAGGATGCTTTCTGAAAACAACAAATCTTCCATCTCTTCCAGCTGCAAGGAGAGCCCATGCTTGCAATCCTACATTTAAAACCTTTGCTAGCCTGAGGAGCAGCCCAGTGTTAAACTTCAGTCAACATAGTGCTATCGACCCATTTTCACACCGATACACGATAGGTGAGCAGCAGTAGGGTGTTCACAGTGGCAACAGCCACGTGTTACTGCATCACCAGGGCTCTCATGGTGCTCTGCACTTGAAAGTGTCCCCAGAACATGAAAAGGAGACACCCACAGCTATGGCATCAGTGTCAGGATGCCATCAGCCACCGCACAGCTGCACTATGGCAAGCAAGGAGACTGCAGGCTGGCAAGCCTGTGGTTCCTTGGGGCATGAGCCTCAACAGCCCTGAAAAGCTAGTGTGATGAGTCTGCTTTCCTTCTGATTAATATATTCAACCTCTTCTTTCTCTTTCCACCAAAAAGCTGTCATTTTACAAATAACCCCTCTAGAATTCTTCAAAATTGCACACAAAAATGCACTTTGGCAAAGACCTCTGCAAACAGGGAGGAGTGGGCAAATCAAGCACCAACCCAGGAGGTGTTGTACAAGTTCATCTACAATATTAACCCACCACATCATCATTTCATATTATAAACTTACTTTCATGGCTGTACAAAAAGCTCCATTAAGAACGAATGATTAGTTCTCCATCAATGACTTTAAACACCTGCCTTAGTAAAGCAATCATTGATTAATAACAAAATAAATAACTAGGCTTCTCTTAGAATAAATTTTAGTAGTAAAATGAGAGAAAAAAATACTCTATTTATAATATGTTGGCACATATTTTATTTAAAGACATCCAAGTATTTCCCAGACAAAATGCTACATCCTACCTTTACTCATTAAAATAGGACATGACTTGAAGTTTGATGAAGAGAAAAAAAAAAATTTTAATACTTTTTCCTATACAGTGGCATTCTTTCAGTTCAGTAGTTTCTTATTTCTCCTGCATTTTTCATAGCATTTGTATTAATACTGCTACTAAAATTTAATGGTTATTTTAGTGTTATTAGAACATGCATGTTTTCTTTAATGAAGAGGAATTTTGAAAAACTTGGAAAAATTAAAAACATGTATAGAACATCATACAATATGAAAAATTTCAATCAAAATACAAAATTTAAACCACGCTCGCGTTTTTCTGTCTTTCTAAAAATACGGTAGTTTTTCTTCAGCAGTTCCTCCTTCTGGAGCTTTCAGTCAGCTCTCTTCAAAACAAAGAGAAGCTGCTTCTTTGGTGCACGTAAGGTTGCAGCTCTTTATGAACAGGTGAACAAGGTGGCCCCACTGAATGCTGCTTGGCTGGGCTCACACTCAGGAGCTTAGCAATGATCTGAAGCAGAAGCTGAGATGGTTGTGGTGAGATCATGCAACGCGTTTTCAGACGAGACACCTGATGTGGGCCACGTTATGAACGGTTTACCATGAACAGACACACACACTGCAATTCTGACTTCACAAGATGTGATGTCAACAGCAGATAGGCTGAGGAAAATAAACAAGCTTTTTTGTGCAACAGTGCCAGCAGTAAGCAGCCCAGAAGTTGGTACAGCTACTCTCGGGAATAATTACTGCAACATTTGCAGCCTCCCATTAGTTTTGAGGCAGTGCCACCGTTCCCATGCACAGCCATTCTTGCTTCCATGCAGGATGAGGAGCAACCCTGGCAGACCTCCACGTGCTGCTAGGCTGAGTCCTAAGTGCTGTGCAACCCTCTGAGAGTCACTGCCTGTTTCTGTAACCTAAGAAAGGGAAAGGCTTTTAAAAAGTTATGATGAACTTAAATCTGGCGGAGCCATGCTGGAAAGGTAAATGAACACTGCTGAGGACAAGTGGCTCCTCAGCTCTCACTCCATCCAGTGTGGATGCCCAATGTCTCTTTGGAGGGCAGGGCTGACTAACCTATGCCCCCCGTCAGTGGCACCTGCTCAGCAGGAAAGGGATGATCTGTGCTTTGCACCCGTCAGCCCAGACTGCTGCCGGACTTGGAGCTCAGAAGAAGGCAGGAGCCAGAATCCTGCCTCAGGCTGATGGCTCCACCCAAGAAGCAGCAGTTTCTGGTCCTGCTGAGCTCAGGAGCTGTCAGATTCCTGCTGAGCTGGAAATAAAAGCTTTGGTTTTTTTTCCTCCTTCTTTCTCCCCATTTGACAACTGCACATAAACACTTGTAGATTGGGACTGTTACACTCCTGCAAGCTTAAAACAACCTTGCTCAGGCACGGACGACAGCTCTCGATGGCAACATGAATGTGACTGCAGACTAATTCACCTTGTTGTTCTGACACATGAAAACCATCTCTGAAACCACTGCACTGTCTGTAGTCACTCCTGCTACACATCTCTGCACAGTCAGCATTCAGCCAAGCCAACACAGGAAAGAAGCACACAGAAACAACTCGCACCTTTTTGGTAGATTCATACTGCTTTGTGCGGAATTCTTTTTAGTGTAATCATGGAAAGACATTAATAGCTTAATTTAAATACAGGTCTATCAACAGACTTAATTTTTTAATACACACACTCTGCACAGGACTGGTTTGTGTTTAAAGCACATTAAGTGAATCTCTGATATCTGGAAAGACAGACTACCAGGAAAAAGACCATCAATCTAAAAGGTACTTCTTCCTTCAATATTCTATGCTCAGAAACCCCAGTCCCCTGCAACCACTGAGAAAATCTGGAGCCATAAAGGCTTGTTGTCAGCAGATGAGGATCCAGTTAAGGGACATTTAACCACACTGCATATACACAAGCCCATGGATCCAGAGAGGATGCATCCATGAGTGCTCAGGGAGCTGCCTGAAGTTTACAGGAGGCTACTCTAATCTTTCGAAGTTCATTGGGATCAGATGAATTTCTTGAGGGCTGCATGAAAGCCAGTCCTATTTTCAAGAAAGAGGATCCCATAAACTACAGGCAGGTCAGTTTCACCTCCAACCCTGGGGAGGTGATCAGCAAATGAATCTGGGAACAATTCCCTTAACATATGGAGTAAAATTAAATGACTGAGTAGTCAGCATAGATTTATGAAGGCAGAAATCACATCTGACCAACCTGATAGTTTTCTGCAATGAGATGCCTGCTGAGATGAGAAAGAAGTGGATGCTATTTATCTTGACTTCAGCAGAACTTTTGATGCTGTCTCCCATAAAATCCTCATTGACATACTGATGAAGTACAGACTAAACAAGTAAATGGTGAGGTGGAGAGAACACTGGCTGAACTGCTTGGCTCAAAAGGCTGTGCACAGCAGCACAAAGTCCACCTAGAAGCCCATCACTAGTGGACTACTCCAGGGACCAACATCATTTAACTAACCTGGATGGTGGGAGAGAATCTCCAGCAAGTTGGCTGATAATATAAAACTGGGAGAAGCAGTGGATACACCAGGTGAGTGTGCTGCCATCCAGAAGGACCTGGACGAGCTGGAGAACATGCTGGCAGGAACTTCATGAAGCTCAACAAAGGTGAATTCCAAGTTGTGCACCTGGGTATGGTTAACTCCACGCATCACTACATGCTGGGGCCTGATCAACTGGAAATCAGGCTTGCAGAGAGCAACATCAGGGTCCTGACAGACACAAAGTGGGTGCCCTCACAGAAAGAGTGGGTAACAGCATCACGGGCTGAATCAGAAAGAGCATCACCAGCAGGTGCTGGTGCTCCTCCCCCTCCACTCAGCCCTGGCAAGAGACCTGCACAGAACTGGGTTAGTCCTGGGCTTCCTGGTATGTACAAAACATGGACTGAAACAAGTCAGCAGAGACCACAAAGTTGATAAAAGAACTGAAAGATCTGATGTATGAGAGGCTGAGATTCCAAGGACTGTTCAACTTGGAGAAGACTCAAGGCAGGTCTCATCAGTAGGTACAAACAACTGATGAGAGACAATAATGAAGACAGACTCTTCCCAGTTGTGCCCAGCAAAAGTACAGGAGGCAATGGGCACAAATTGAAATACAGGGAATTCCATCTGAAAGTAAGAAAATTTTTTCTTTTTTTGCCCCTCTCCCTACTGTGAGGGTGGTCACACCTGGAACAGGTTACCGAGAGAGGCTGTGGCATCTCCATCCAAGCTGGTGGACATAGCTCTGAGCAACATGCTTGAGCATGGCAGTGGACTAAGCAATCGCCAGAGATTCTTTCCAGCCTCAGCCATTCCATGATTACTTCCAATCAAGTTAAATAGAACAGCTGAAAGAAGTACAGTTCAAGAGGAAAATACTCAAAAGCAGCATAACTTAAAAGAGAGGTAATTCTAGGCTTTGCAGCATAATGCTTAAATCCTACAGATGCACACTTTTATTTCCTCTTTATGTTACACACGACCGTACAACTTGTGATGTCTCTAAATACATTTCATGGGGTTCTTCATTTGCAACAGAGAGTTAGTTATAAACACACACCCCCAAACCAGAATTTGGCTGTAGATGTTTTCTATCACTCAGATTTTATTAAATATCTTACAACTGAGTATAGTTTCCACTATGATTAAAGTAAGTAAGCAGATCCAATTACAGATGTTCTCTTTTAAAAATACTATTTGAAAGGAACATGGTGTAAAGCATTAATTGAAATAATGTTCCTTTCCACAAGAACAGTGCTTCCTGAGAAATGGTTATATTAGCAAACTAACATTGGGGAAACACAATTACTGTGTTGCTCTGTGACTCTAAATCAAAATAGTATTCTTCTTTTTAAACTCACACCAGCATCCAAAAGCAAAGGACCAAAACTGCAAATGTTTATTCATTTTTGTAACTGAAGTAAAATTTAATTACTGAATTGATCGCATGACAATATCCCCAGTAAATATGCATAAGCTTATCTATAAACTCTTGAAAGGAGAAGTTTTTTAAATGACAACAAGTCACACACAGTCAATTTATTTAGGTAAATAAATTCCTAAGAACCTAATGGACCAATTAAGTGATTAACTGAATTCAATGCATCAAACACCAACTTGGGTGCCTACTCTCATACAAGCTCTTTTAAGAACACTGCTCTTAAAGAAACCAAACAAACAGAAAGAGAGAAAAAAGAATGTTGAGCATTTTTTAAATGCTTTTGGGTACCAAAATGACACTCAAGCTGGCATGAAAACAAGGGGAAACTTTCATTCTGCTTTCTGTACACAAATTACAGAAGTTAATTCTCAAAGTGTAGATAGAAAGCTTCAAAATAAAACAAACCCACTGAACAAGCTTTCTAAAATTCCACCTTTTGTTATTAATTTTAAGATGTCAGTCAAATGGATTGTACTGGGAAATACATTTTTCCATCCTTCATTTACAATACTCTCTTAGAACATCTGAGGCCAATTCACAACCCTCTACAGGGATATGACATTTGCCAAGAGAAAAAAAAAAAAACCAACAAGCCACCAAGAATTTCCCTGAAGCTTCCTGTTGGGATTTGTAGACTTAAAAGGAAAAAAAGGCCTTTTTTTATGCTGGTCCTCAGCTTGCCAAACAAAGAGCCCTCGGGTCTGCTTGGTATCTGTCATTGCATTCACTCAGGGATTCTGTGTGCCTTTCTCTTGCTATCTTCCAGCACAGCCAGCATGGCTGTTTTCATCTCCTGGTATCATTCACACACTCTATCAGGCTATTTGCTTAACCTAGAAATCCCATTGCCCCCAGGAGTCCGAGCTCTGAGGGAAAGTTCAAGCACCAGAAGACACTGCAGAAGCAAGGCATACCACCTCTGCTCAATACTTCTACAGGTCCAGATAATCTAGAGGTGAGAAGAGGGGCAGTGCTTGACCACTCTTTTTCAAAAGCCACAGAGGGTGTCGTCCATGAGGATAACTTCCACACGTAAGCAAAGGACCTACATCACAGGAGCATGCAGTTCCTGCCATGGGAAAAAAAACCAACTACCACCTGAGTTTTCAAGCTCCCAGTAACAGAAATACCTTTGAAATTCAGGTAGTAATAGCATTGATAGCAGACAAATTCCTTTTAAACCCCCTGAACAATTTGGTTTTACACTTCAAGACAACAAGTTTAATTTCTACTTATGTTTTACACTGAAGAGAAGCTCCCTTAGGTACTAAGCCTAATAAAAGGGGGCCCACCACCTACTTACCCAGAGACATTAATTTTGAGCACTGAAAACCACTGCTCACAGCTTTACTCATAGCAGAAAAAGGCCATGCAGAGGAAATTCAAATGCCCAGATAATTCATAAAAATACTAATTCTTATGGTATATTGAAGGATGACTACATAAAGTAAGCAAGATTAAACAGTATGGCAAAGAGAAGAAGTGAAGTGCAAATATATTTTCCCTTATAACACCAAACGCAAGTCACATTCATTTAACCAAATACTTTTCTATATTGATAGAAGCCAAATACGTGGGGTAAACTGCTGCACTTTTTTTCTGTTTGCTTCATATAAAATCACACAGAAAATTTGTGTTCACATAACACTATCAATGAAATGCTCTTTGCTTTTTTACAAGTTGTTTGCAATGAACATTTTAGCTCTCTCAAAAGGTGAAGAATAAATCACAGACATGCATAAACCTCTTTATGCATGTCCTATGAGGATACCCATCCTCAGTAAAAACAAATTTCACTAGCCTTAGCCAGCAAGCTGCAGTGGTATTCTGCAAAACTATGACACGCACCAAAAACTTAGAGACTTGTTAATTGGTAGCAAGATACAACAGAATATGCCAACTGAAAACTACCCAAATTTCCCAAACAGCCTTTGAATAGCTTTCCTTTTTGAACAAGAACTTGATGCTTCACATGATATCTGTGCACATCATCTTTTCCTTCCTCTCTGAATTCTAAACATTTTTCTTACATTTTCTTCTTCTGAGATTCAGTAGTGACAGTTTCTTCTTTACACTCCTACATATATTTTGCACAAGCTGTTAAACAGAATTAGTCCACACTCCTCTTTCGTGTTTTTCCTGTGCTCTGAAGGAACCTAATACACAGACTTCAGAGAAACCCCAGTTTTGACCCTGACCACCTAGCTACTAACGTGTGCAAACATGATTTGGCAGCCAGGCTGAAGAAAGATCTTGTGGACTGTGGTCATGCAGACCTTCCAAATGGCTACAAGAAACATTTACCAGGTGAAAACAGGTCCCAGGTGGCTGGCAGCAAAGGGGTATGAGTACAGCATTTGGAAGACAAGATGAACATGCCAAGTGTAAACTCTACTACTAAAGTGTAAACTTTAGCTACCATGACACCCCTTACAAACAGCTAACCACAAAAACATTGCCTGGTATCATTTCACAGCTTGCACTCTGCACGTACAATAACCCAGGCTAGTTCTAAAGGATACCATCAGCAAGAGGGCTGGCTGAGACTTGTACCTAAATACAGAAAGAGGTTATTTATTAACCTCGAGCATAAAGGTACTCACTCCTCAAATTTCATGACAAGTCTTTATTGCAAATTTCCCCTTATCATTCAAAATCAGCATGAACAAGTTAGAACCACCTAGAGAAGTAAAGCCTTTTCATCTTCACAGACCCAGCAAAACAGAAAGATTGATGTAAGCAAATTCCCTCTGCCTCCCCAAAAAGGCAAAATTACACCCTGATAATTCTTTCAGTTGTAGTTCACTAATTATCTGTTAGTTGGAAACAAGAACAACCAGTTTGATGGTAACAATCACTAGCCTTAATGTTTGATTTTTTAAAAATAAAATAAAAACACGAGACGAGATGCCAGGAAGAAAACAAAGTGAAACAGCAATGTAAAACTGTCAGATTCTGAGAGATGAAATAATTCAAGTCTGAACATCCTTCCTTCACCATGTGGTAGGACCACATGGCAGCAGGAGCAAAATCATCATGTGCAGTATCTGAAGCCCGTGCCACAGAACAGAAAAAAAAAGGGTGGATAATAAAGAATAAACATTATGCAAGTGCTGATACGTTTAAATCTGGAGGCACACTAGCACTTCCTGCAGAGCTTTCTGCCAAGTGCAGAATCCTTGGGGAAAATGGCTTAATCCCCAGCAATGACGCAGTGTGAGAAGCCTATCTGGGACACACTTAATGCCGTCCTCCACACAGAGGGTGCACTTCCAGGAATAAAGAGTTAGTCACCATGTCTACCTCCACCACCCATCTCCTCAGAGACAGGCATTCACACCTACAGGATGCTGCTAAGTCACACGGGGACACGGCACACAGGGAACTGCTCTTCTAAAGAAAATGCCTGCAAATACAATGGACATCCCACCGAGAGTTCTTTTTTTTACATGGATTCCCACATGTGGTTTTGCTACACCCTGTTCCTGAATGGAAGCACCAATCTGCTTCTGTACACCTTTTCTTGAAAGTTAGAGAGAGGCAGAGAGCACCTTCTTGCATATACCAAGACTCAAGGGAGTCATTTGAAACAGATAAATAGTTAAAATGGTTTAAAATCACAGAATCATTGAAGTTGGAAAAGACCTCTAAGATCATCGAGTCCAACCATTAACTTGGCCACATCCATGTCCATCACTAAAGCATGTCCCCAAGTGCCATGTCCACACACCTTTTGAACGCTTCCAGGGATGGTGATTCCACCACTTCCCTGGCAGCCTGTTCCAATGCCTGGAACACCACTTCAGTGAAGAACATTTTCCTAATATCTACACTAAACCTCCCCTGGTGCAATGGGGCTATCTTCTCTGGTCTTGTCACTTGCTACCTGGGAGAAAATATGGAGTCCCTCAAGTATAGATTCATCTCCAAGTTATAGGAAACCCTTTTTTTTCATTTTTTTCCCTGTAAGTCTCTCTGTGGAATTGTGATTTATGTTGAATTCTGTAAACATTTCTTGTTAGCTCACTCCCAAATCTCATCTCAGAGTGGGATAAGATCACATGCAGCAATCCCATGAAGCAAAGGAATGAGTCATCAGTCTGAAAGTTAAGCAACAGACAGAATCATAGATTCAGACCAAGGTAAGCATAGTAATGAATGAAACACCAGTTCTAAATTACATCTCTGGAGAGAGCAGTCTAGAACAGCAACTCATAAATACACCTACTTAACACAGCATTAAAAAGCATATATAGGGTCACCAGTGGGATACTGAAGATAAAAACTCCATGGAATTCAAGGAAGGGGGAAAATCTCCCTGAAAAATGCTTGAAACAGCTGAAGAAATTCAATTACAGCAGCAAACACTTCTGTAACTAAGTTGGTCGAGTTCGTGTCCTATGTTCTTACAGGCAGGCATAAAGACTATGGACTAGGAAAATGTCATTTTTAAACAAAGTAAGTAATTTAAATTAATTTCCAGTTAACTCTACTAGTTTTAATTCTACTAAAACTAATACAATTTTCCACAAAGAAGAAAAAAAAGGCAATAGTGCAAATTCTCTCTCATTTTCAGTACAAGTGGTTTCTTCTTTGACTAAACAAAGAGCACTCAAAAAATGAGAGTATGTCTCACAAACCTCACTGTCAAAAAAGGCTCAAAATCTGTTTATGTGGTTTTGTTGGTCTATATGCAAGTAATCTAGGTTGTAAGTTTAGATTCTACCAAAGCAACTGAGAGCAAAGTGTGTCCCCAGAGATCTACAGCCTGATTAGTGATGGTAAACTGAGATAGCACAGCCCCAGCTGCTCAATATTACACACACAAAAAAAGGAAAAAAAAAAAAGAAAAAAAAAAAAGTGGGCAGGTTCAGAGAAAGCTGCACATATTGGTTTCACTTCTATTAACAATTTACCCCTACTATCTCACTCACCCACTCCCTCTTCACCAAAGCATGAAATGACAGTTGCTTAGATTTAAGCTGTTCAATATTCAGTTTACTGTCATCACAGATTACAAAATAAATTAACAAAATGCCACCATTCCACACAGCAATTCCCAAATATCAAGCTAGCCCTATGAATCCTCAGATGTTTTACGCTCCTCCTGAATTCTTCTGCTCTGTCCCCATTTAACTAGCCACAGCTCCTTCTCTTTTCTGGCTCTAAGGCAACTCCGAGGATCACTGTGGGTGCAGTACACATCAGGGGGATTTTCCCCCCAATCCTTCACCTGTACCTCACTGAGCATTGCACCCCATTAATTTCCCTTTAATTACTGCATGCTACAGAGGTCATATCTACCATCTCCAGGGAACCTTATCCACATCCAGTGCATGACTGCTGGAGCTAGTTTAGCCCTCACTGAGAGAAGGAAAAGAGAGTGGGAAGAAGGAGAGCCTGGGAATAAGGCCTTCAGCTCAGCTTTTCAGGAAACTTCCCCACACAGTGACTGCTGGCTCAGGTGCACCACTCACAAGTTTAAATTGTGGTGGTTCTCCTCCCACTAACACCTCAGCCCAGCCATGCTGCAACATCCTGCGCACCGACTGCGTCATCCGGGCAGCGTGAACACGCTCCAAGTGTCTGGCTGAGAAGGGTGAGGACCTCATCAAGAAAAATAATACCAAAAATGTATTAAAAGGCTGAGTGCTCAAAACAGGGCAGTGCAATTTAAAAACTTCCAACATTTACTGGCATGTCCCAAAGATGGAATGCTACTAAATTTTTAGATTGATACCTCCAAACACATGATTCAACAGCTTAACATGATGATAATTTTGAAGATTACAAAGACTACATCCCTCTTCTCCAATCTGGACCTGTTTCTTCACTTACTGATTTTTTAAGGAAGCTCAGCTTCTAGCTCTATTTCCATGGCTTCTAATTAGCTTGTTTCTCATTTTAAATATATACAGCTTGGGAGTTGAAAAAGCAATGGGGTGAGTGACGAGCAGAAGGAACAAAAATTGGCTATGCAGGATAACCACTCCAGGAGCTGGACGGCCCAACCTGCAGGCAGGATGGAAAGCAGCTTGGGAATGTCTCCTTCCTGCTGATGAAAACACAAGGGGCTGTGAGAGACTGACCTCCCACCAGACTGTGGCTGCATCACACCTACCACGCAGTGACTCAGAGCACCCCTGCCACACACACAATTAGGTTCTGTAAAGCCACCACTGACCACCTCTAGTGCACAGCACATGGCACGCTTCAATTTAGCATTAGCAAAATACCAACAGCCCCTGGAGAGACTTGGATTTAGTTCTACTCCAAAAATATGTTCACTGTACTAGAAGCAAAGTAGCACCAATGAATAATAATTACTAACTGTCAGCTCTTTGAACATTTTCATACTTATACTGAAAGTCTTGGAGAGGATGACTCCTCTGTCTCAACATGAATGCCAGAAACAGTATTTTTCTGAAAAAGAAGACCACATCAGATTGCAGATATTAACCCTACATTTCCTTTCTGAACAGTCCAGATCCTGAAAGCAGAAGAAAAAATACAGTACTTAAAACTGCAGCTCAAATGTTTTCAGCAGCACAGCAAAATCCTCTTGCACACATTTTTTGTGAGTTAAGAAACAGATCTGCTATGAGGCACAGCATGCATTTCATGGCAACAGTACAGATTTATGCTTCTGCTTCCTGGGAAGTCACTGCTGTGTAAAAGGATATGACTGGCTTCACAAGTCAAGGTAAAATTTACTGTCCTGAAACAGAATGAAAATGGAGGACAGGTGTAGCAGCCAAAACACACAGAGCTATCAGAAGGGGTTGAGGAGCAGGATACATCAACACCAATTTATACAATTTAAATACCACAGGCGATGCTTTTCTTCTCCACCTGACAACTTCACTTTTGGCTTTCCATTTTCCTTGCTTTTCAGCCCTTTGGAAACCTCACTCACAAGGGAGAAGATGTCACATCTCCCCTGGAACAAAATTTGCTTATGACACATTCTATAATTCCAAAAATACATCATGCATTAATTTGACATACTCCTGTCATCAAGACCTTAATTTCTAATATCTTCTTTTCCAGATACTATTAGAAAATTCTTCTGCCTCAGCCACCTAACTTGTAACACTTTAGGAAGCAAAGTGTCTTCTGGTTCATCCCAAGGTCCTTCATCTGGAAGATTCACAAGTCTCCGGGGAAGGTCTGCTTGAATCTCTTCTCAAACATACAATGCTCTCAGTACCCTAGCGAGCGACTGCTAGTGAGCTGCTTTTCTCAGCCAGCACTTTGTATTTTAATTCCTGTATTTCCTTCACTAATTTCCCCCCTCTGCTTCTGTGCATTAATTTCCCCCCCTACTTTTTGTTCCTATTAATTCTTTCACTTTGTTTTGCTCCCCAGACCTGCATGTCCTTCTTTATCACCAGACTACCATCCGTGCTACAGGTTATCTCAAATTCTGCAAAGGAGTACAGTCTTGATTTCTGTGCAATACCCTATAAGCTTAGGAGTGCTGTCTGGCAGCTGTTCAAACTGTTCAGGTAGAACCCTAAAATTTAAGTGGGACATTTTCTGTAAAATAGATGTGCTTCTGCTACATAAACTTTATGCCCTCCTTTACCTTCTCTAGAATTACAGCTGCTTCACTCTTGATTGTAAAAAGGCAGGAACAGAGAGAGATAGGATATATATACCATGCTGAAATGCTTTATAATGTCTTCTGGTGGACAATTAACTGTAGTTTGTGAGTCAAAAAACTGTAAGATCACAACTTTGTGACCTTTCTGGTTAGGAGTTATACACCAGCTCAGATAAGTTGCCATTCCATCTTCACAACAGACCTCACCTGGTTAAATACTACCTATCTCTTGCAGACAGCAGAATAATTATATGCACGCACAAATCAGATGATGTAGTGCTATGTATTTTTCAAAGAATGTCCAGAAGTCCCATTCCCTGGTTTCAGAGTTTGATGGTAAACAATGTGAGTGGGCTCCAAAAACCAGAAATCCACCCCAAACTGTAAACTGATGTTGCTGACATCAAACTTGTCTCTCTAAATCAGTCCTAAATTAAAATATAAAAAGGATACTTCACAGAGATAATAAATACTGGTAACTATTTTTCACAGCCTTCAATACACACTCATTTGCACTTGTGAAAGACAATTACAAAATCTTACTCTGACTTTATGCATCACCAAACCAAAACAGTTAATATGACATACCCACACAGAGAGACCTTTGCACTGCTCTCTGTGACTGCAGAGAGTCTGGGGAAAACGCAAACCAATATGCATAATTTAAAGATTTCCTTTCTGTATCCTATCCCACTGTTTTTTGTTTAATTGCTTTGTGGTCTCACCATCAAAAATCAGAGTACCATTTACCGTCACAAAGCTGTCCTGACATAAAGGAAAAGCAAAGTTCTTATTTTGAACCAAATTCCTTAGATGGGAGCATTGTGCAAGTGTAAGTAGCCTGGCTGGGCTGTGTAAGAGGGTAGGAGGCGGGGGATAACAATACTTTTAGATGCAAGTTCAGGAAAGAAAAAGCAAAGACAGATGCTGTTAGCAGCAGAGGACACCTGAGGAGTTGCTCCACAGCACTCCACACATGAGCCAAGGCTGATCTTAATTTTCCTTCCCACATACCTGGGCAAGCAGCCCAGCTAAATGCACACAGCACCAGCAAGGAGACTCTGCTCTGAATGTGCTCTTTATACCACACACATTAGCCAATTTGACCAAAAACACCTGTCAATTCTTCCCAGAACCAAAAAAAAAAAAAAAAACCCAACGAGAGCCAAAGCACCACTGCCAAGTTGGAAAAAAATGACCCTGACTTGGGGAGCAGCTCTGGCAGAAGCAGAAGGGGAAAGACTGGAAGATATGTCTTCTTCCGTTCAAATATACTCTTAGTCATGTCTTTGTCAGTAACTATTCTTTTTCTGCCAAGTTTGCATAATCCTTTGCACAACAAGGTATGTTTAGCACATGATCTTTTAAAAATACCTTTTTTAAAAATAAACTATTTCTGCAGCTATGAAATCTAAAAACCTTCAGATTACAGATTTTACTCCGGCCTACTTCATTACACACCTCGTGTGCACACTTATTACAGGAAAATGTTACCTAATTAAATTTATTATGCTTTGTGGGGCTGTTTTGTTAACTTACTTAATTAAAAACTTCTCAATTTATGTAATTTATCATGGCATGACCATTGTTAATGAAGCTCACAAAAGATCCTGTTGGATAAATTAATGCAAAGGAGATGAAGCAGAGCAGAATGAAAGATTATGTTCTCAGACTTGCGAAGCAAAGAAGCCTGAAATAAATGGAAGTTGTGAGTGTTTGGAGCAGACAGTGCATTTATTGTAATTATTTCAGGCTGCATGCTGATTGGAAAAGATTAACATAAATAGGAGCTGCTATTGCAGATGTTTCTATTCTTGCTAGGAAATCCCTTGAATATAGGAAGCACAGAATAAAAATGTGAAGATGCTGTACTACAGAATTGTATCTTTTTTCCTTATTTTTTCTCTTCTGGACATACCAGAAAAAATATAAATAAAGCTGTTAATCCTTCAGGACTTGGAGGAAAAACCATCACTTTTCTCTGCTAACATGATAAAACATCAGATGTCACCTGACTACCCAGCGATGAACACTTTGCACATTTCCTCCTCCCTTCCAGAAGAGCCCTTAAACTGCATGGCACCCAGGTCACCTCCAGAGGCTACATGGCCTGCAGCTACAACCATAGTCAGTGAACTAAAATCCACAGTAATTAACAGCATTTAAGATCCTTGTTCCTCCATTCACAGCAGCAAATTGGATACATAAATAATTCACATGTAATTCTGATATTTCCAACTTCCTTTCTATATTAACCAATGGCAAAATTTCCACTTAGTCTGGGGAAAAAAATATAGAACTCTTCTCCCTGAAAGTTTTCAAAATTTAGAAGTAGATAAAAATACCCAATGACAGTCCTGGAGGTGTGTATAATACCTGTCATCATATCTTCTGCTTATCTTCTTCACATCTCATAATTTGTTTCCTTGTCTCCCAAGGGTCCCAAGACACAGAAATCAAGAATTAAAATAAATTACTTAGGGCAGGGCTTTTTTGACTGCAACTTCAATCTGCTCAGATCTATCACTGCAACACTTTTGAAAAGTATTATACAACTATTCAAGCTCTTTGGTTATTTGTGGACCAGCTGCATGAAGTATCCTCCACACTGGCAAAGATCAGCATGAGTCAAAGACGCTGTGTCAGTACAGTATCTGCCTGAACATTCTCTCCTGTGGTTCTGCACTAAACATGAACCATAAGGATCATACGGGGCCATCCATATGCCAATGTACATCTCCTTTACATTAAGTTTCACAGTCACAGGGCACTCAGCTACACCACCACAGGCCAGTCACCAGAGCTTCCCCAGAGCCTGAAGACCAAAGGGGCTCCTCAGACCTGTGCTTCCTCCGTACTGGCTAACGCTAGGAATGTGTCAGACCTAAACATAGTTTTTTTGGCCCAGAAAAAACATCCTCTGCTGCCTGGGATTCACTCTTGGGCAAGGTCAGGGTCCACCAAGATGCCCCAGGGTGCTGGGCACTGCTGCTGTCAACTGCTAGCAGATGGCCCTGGTCCTTTCCCAAAGGAGATCAGGCTGTTGAGGAGGATGGTTGCATGGTGACCAGTGACTTGAAGGCTGCCAGGAACCAGAAGCCCACGGAGCACGTCCTTCTCGCAGCACAGACACTGCCCTGGCACCCAGCTATGACAGTTTCGGTGACAAACTCCACTGACAGCACGGCACACCTCATACTCCAAATCTGTCCCTCTTTGAATTTCAATGTTATGAAACAGTATCATCAACTGCAGCACAGGTGCAGCTTTAAAGTAAAATGTACTAGAACAAAAACAACAGCCCTGTCTAACATTTACAGAGCGACTTTCAGCGGAGTGGATCTCATGGGATTTCTTAAGCCTTTCCAAGAAGCCAAGCATATAATGCCACAGGTTTTCACAAGTATAGCTAAGGGCAGACTTTGGGTGTCCATACACATGATTTCTTAGATTCACTGCCAGCTGGAAGGGATCGAACACTGACAGAACACAGAAGCAATTCTATGTAACCACGCTGCAGAGGAAGGAAAGCATGACCAGTGGCAGAGGGAACTGCTGGGCTTTGAAAAAGGAGGGAAAAAGAAAAAAAAAAAAGGAAAAAAAAAAAAAACCACGCTGCTTCCTCAACACAGTCGGATTGCAACAGAAATTCTACCCTCTTTGCAGGGAGGAGCGAGGGATTTATGGGCACAATTACATATTCTGCAAATCGCCTCCAAAGAACTGCCCTTGAATGACTGAAGCAAGATCCAAATCTCCCCAGACTACCTACCTAACAGGGCTCAGCAGGAATGAAATGCATTGTACGACTGTCACTTCTATCATTTTGAGCAGAATCTTGTTTTAGTAGTCTGTCAGATGACAAGGGTAGATATGAATTCAACAGATAATATTAAAGTCCCAGAAACAGTTATTTCAAGTATTTCTATAATACAAGTTAGGAACAATACCTCACTTCCCATCTGGAAATATCCTGTGTTCAAATCAGTACAAATAACATCCATTCTCAAGGTGTTTTCATTATGATTTTGCGTAAGTCTGTAAAAAATTGAGACAGCATGCACATTATGGACATAAATCTATTATGCCTTACACCTACATAAATCAAAGCAATTCCACCACACTCAGACACAGGTTTACATGGAATCTTTAAATATGAGTGATTTTCAAGCAAAAAGAGAAAAATAAATCCACAATACTGATGCTTCCAAACTAAATACAAATCTAATCACAACCTCTGTACAACCCCAGTCTCGGGTCTGAACCTAGGTACATTGCCATGGTTTCCTCTCCTCAAAAAATCCAGCTTCTTCCCTAGCAGATCCAGCTACCAGCTCCAGCAAGGGTACAGGAAGGCCAGCTCCTTCCTGGAGCTGCACTGAAAGACTTTTGCTGCCCAGTTTCATGCAACCCTTAGCCCACATAAAGGGTTAAGTTGGTGCCTTGGAAGAGTCCCGTGTACCTGACACCTCGAAGAAAGGGGTAAACACCTTTTCCTGAGAGGAGCAGCAGTGAAAAGGAAAGACAGCAGGATAAAAAAGAAAGCTCTAGAAAGTTTAGGGACTGTAAAGATTCTCATTAGTATCACAATACTTTCAAGGGAAATTGCACAAAATCTACTTTTTATTAACTTATTACAGGTCTATGTTATAATAAAACATCTTTCCCCTACTGATTGGGAAACACAGAGATTTTGTATTTGTTTAAGCATTTTGAAGACTCTTCTGTCACCTGAGAACACTTTACCTTCTTATTTAGAAGAATCATTTTCCCCTGAGAAAGGAAAAGAACTATTCACCTCCCATTTCAGACCCCCTAAGCCTCTTCTAGGAATTTTTCTCTTTGTTGTACCAACATTTTTCCTGGATTTTGTTCTTTAAACATCACTTTGGTTCAGAGGAAAGCTGGAGCAAGGTTTTAAAAGTACTGGGGAAGCAAAACAGAACAAAGAAGAATGCCTGGAAAGTTAGAAAATATTGCAAACCCATATTGCAAAAGTCATATGGGGACTCCCTTCCACCCAGTGCTGAGAACACTGCAATCTCATCTATTTCACCTCTACACCATGCCACTCACTAAGGAAAAGGAATTGAGCTCTTTTGCTCAGTAAAGTTTTGGAAAAGCCCTCCTGTAGTCCTCAATCACAACCTTGAAGGCCTCATGGAAACAAACGCAATTAAAAACACTGCCTATTACACTGACAATATTCATGTTAACAGTCAAACTGGTATTTTGGAGTGCAGTAAGTGTAACTGAATCTGACAGCAGCAGGTACTAAAAACTTGCCATCATTCCTTTTTCACTCTGGACCAGCCACCCAACCTATAAAGAAACTCCACTCTTGTAGAAAAGCTCAGCTCTCAAATAAACTTTTAAGGGATGCCCATCACTGCTGACAGGTGTGAACCCATCACACAGCTGTGAGCCCAGAGGCTGAGCTCCTGTCTGAGATGCCTCCCTGGATGCATTAGCAGCTCTGTGACTTGATCTCTGCACCAGAGTTCATGTCTCAGCCTTGACAAATCCTCACGACCTGTGCATGTCCAAAACACTCGTTTTCTCAGGGCCCAGAAAAATGCCTCCATTGGGGCTGCCAAGAAAGCAGTTGTAGGCTTAGCAAAGACATGCTGCAGTATTAGTAGTGTGTTTTATCTTTTACCTCTCACCAGAAGTACAAACCTTAAAGGTTTCTGCAGGTTCTGATTACTCTGCCCTTCATCTCTTCAGATGAGCCTTCTTACACAGGTATGTTATCTGGTACATCCCTGCCAGCTTTTTATAAACAGCACTTCCCTCTCATTCCATTTTCCCTAAATCCTGACATGCAAACCCAAGTTGAAGAACACCAACCCCATCACATCTGATGAATTAGTACTGACAGTGGCCAGTGCTTCTGCTATGTTTGTTTGTTTGGGTTTTTTTTCTGCAGTAGCAAGGAAATCAAGTTCACCCTTCAAATGAACCAAGGGTCAAATCCCTAATGAAAAATTAAAGGCTTTCACCATTATGGGGAACTACAGCACAGCTTAAGGAGGCAAGGTGAACTTTGCAATGTCCCACAGAGCCCTAAAGAAAAGAGGTACACCCCAAAGCTGTGGTCTGACGTGGCCATGGGTACACCCTGTCCTTGGAGGAGGCTGAACCTGCAAATGCCCATGTCCTTCTGCAGCACTGGCACTGCGACCCAGTGCAGGGCACCTGGCACTCAGCCCAGGGTTTTCTCTGCTTTTTGCCACAAGCACTGAATAGAGATATTCTCCTCAGGGCATCTGAGGAATACAGTGTTTATCTCTAACCTGAAGGAGTACAGGCACTGGCACAGGAAACAGGTTTCAGAAGGTTTACACAGACGGGCTTTTTCTTTCTTCTCATTCTGGTGTGAAAATGTTGAGAAGAATGTATTTCTATTGCACTTGTTTTGTAAGTGAATATACAGATCACTTGCTTTTAATTTCCTTTTTCCGGTTCATCCTTTATTTAGTAGGAACTATAAAAATTCATTTGAAAAAGTAATATACTCAGGACTAATAAAGCTCAAGTGCAAAATATTTTTAGAGGCAGCTTAGGTATAACTATTAAGTTGTCAAATAAAACCATCTAGTCTAAGTTATACTGGAAAAGGGTCAAAGTTTATGGCTAATTTCTCAGATTGAAACTGTTTCCAGGAGCAACACTTCTATGCCAAATGCTGCTAGGTAATTCCAAGAACAGTCAGGTGTATGAGTAAAAACAGTGAATCTGAGCAATATCAATGTTAGTAAGAAGCCCACCTCTCACCAATCTCCAATTTTCACTACCACAAACTTTCCACCTCTGCAGTCAGGCTACCTCAGCATCAACTGACCACAACAAGCTCAGCATCTGTAATTAAAAACAAACTTTTTTTTTTCCTAGATGGGAATACTGAAGTGCACTTCCCTGATAGCTGATCCTTAAAAATTCAATCCTTCTCTGTCTGTGGTATTTAAAGTCACTAAAATGTTACCCTGTCAGTGCCCTTTACCTGCAAGTGACTGGTCCAAAATGCAGAAACAATGTCAGAAGGGCTGAGACCAAATGCTTTTAAATGCTTTTCTAATGCTTTTCACATTAGCTCATACACACATCACATCTACATTTACAAAAATGTCGATTCTACTTCAATACAGATATTTATTAAATTCAACAATCAAGCCCCTAGCCTAACATACATCTAGAAGAAAGACAACAATATACCTTTAAAAAAATAATTTGAAGAAACTGTGGATGCATAGGAAACGGAGGAGGCTACTTGGAGCAGCCAAGTGAATAGAAAAACACATTAGGTCACAGAATCAGCCCCTAGCCCCCCAGTGCTTTATATTAATGAAGAACTGCTCTGCAAGCCTGATAATATTTTAGTCTCCCTTTGCAGATGCCCAAGCATTTACTCGGTATTCAAAGCTGCACTCCACAGCTTCAAGAATCAGAATTTAAAACCAGCAGTCTTAGCTCACTGATTAAATGTTGCTTCAATGAAACAAGACACACTAACTCCAGTCAACAAGACTCCTTTTGGGACACCACAGAACACCTGCTCTGCAAACCCACCGCAAGGGGAAAATAAAGGACCCGTGCAACCTCACTCACCTTATGTTTTTCTAATGATTTCTCAGTTAATTCAAATGTCCATAAGCTTTTAAAATTAATTTACTTATCATCAAAGCATTGCCTTCCAAGTCATGCATGCCACAGTGAAAAAAACCATTGAGATGACAGTGCATGGAGCTGACACTGCATAGAGATTGTTTCTCTCAGGGAAGTTCTTTGGAGAACAGACAGGGTCTGTACAAGTATGTTTGTGGTGATACGGTCACACGGAAAGTCCAGATTAGAATGGTACTTTTACACAAACTAATCCTGAAAGTAATGCAAACCATACTTTATTGCATCTGACTTGTGGTCAGATTTCACCTCAAGAAAGATCCATAGCATGACAGCTTTTTACACAAAAAAAAAAAAAAAAATGCACATCCGAAAGCTGAAATCAGTGACAAAGGTGTAATAGCAAATATCCCTTATGGCAAGCTTGTGAGAAAGGGCTGTTCTCAGAAAACAAAGCCTGAATACAAGAGGGTACATCAATTATTGCTGCACAAACCAGACTGAAAAAACAGCACACAGCTGATATGTCCATAGCTGTTCACACAGCATAACAATGGGAAGGGCTGAGATGGCATTAGACAATACAACAGCATGCATTTCAATTTTTAACAGATTCATGCAGTTTTTTTTTCTTTTTTGCCCACAGCCAAGGGAAGTTGAAATGCTACTGACACTGCACGGTTGACTGTTGTTTTCCAATGTGTTAAAAAAAAACTACTATAATTAAGTAATTGGTTGGCCTCTGTCCATTTCATTCCACACTGCTGCCTCGTCTCACACTTGTTCAAAGAATAGAGAAAAAATTGTTGAAAATGTGGCAGATAGTGGAAAAAAAAACCGTTAAGTGGAAAAAAAAAAGTTAAGCTTGACTCGTTCAAATTAGGTGGTATTTGTACAGATGGAGCACCTGCCATGACTGGCAAGAAGAACAGTCCTGTCGTTTTGCAAGAAACATTTTTGGATCGAAAGTTATTGAAATACCATTTGTATCCATCAGGATTGTTTCCTGAGCCAAAGATTTAGGTTTCTTGCATGTCTAAATCCTGTCAAGTCCTACTCTAGCAAAATAAGTATTTATAGAATTGTAGAATCATTTAGGTTAGAAAAGATCTTTGAGTCCAACTGTTAACTCAGCACTGCCAAGTCCACCAATAAACCATGTCCCTAAGTGTCTTATCTATACATCCTCCAAACACCTACAAGGATGGTGACTCAAACACCTGTTCCAATGCTTGATAACCCTTTCTGTCAAGAAATTATTCCTAACACCCACTATGCATCAGAGATGCCAATAAGCATACCAAGTAATTGATGAGAGTGATGAGCAGAATACAGATTAAATGTTTTCCCTCAAAGGGCAAAACCTATGAAAGACTCTGGAAAGAGAAAATGACCGATACATTTTCTGAACAGAAATCATTAACCTTTCAATGACAACAGGCTTGCTTATAACCAAGAAGGGAGCGCAAATTCGGTGTATAGGGACATGACATGTCAGCCCTGCAGCCTCCAAACATACAGGAAAAGAAAGGATTACCTGGCTTGCACGCTGTCATCCATGTGCTGCTTTTCAGTCGAAGCCGAGATGTTCTCATTCTATTTGAATTGCATGCTCTGGTTATATGCAGTGTGTTAGAAGTGACAACTAAAGGTCTGAGAAATACTCTGATCTGAAGTTTGAGGAATTATTTCACACTAAGTCAGAAGAGCCTAGAATCCAAAATTTCCCACTTATATCTCATTTTATAACATGATATAGACCATCCCTTTGAAAAAGGCCTCGGTTTGGAATCTCTCAGCTTTGAAAAAGAGGAGATGTCCTTGCAGCAGCAGAGTCAAAACTGGTACTCCCACCTAGAGAACAGGACCAAGAACACCCAGAGAACAACAAAGCTGAAAATGAGTACTTAGAAGCAGATCTCCTCTGATACATGCCTTCCCTTTTAGTGCTTATGCAGACTGGGACTGACACACATTCATGAAGAGTAATACTCTATTACAAACCAAAGTTTAAAGTTAAAAGTTAAAAATAGCCTGTTTAAAAGTCACCAATGCTCATCTCAATGACTTGGTGTCAACAAAGCTGAAAACAAGGGCAAAAAGGACATTTAGAAAGACTATCACACCATTTGAAGGTTGCAATGGCAGAATTAGCCTGTTAACTTCCTTTTAGGAGAAAAGAACTAAAGGTCACTCTTTTGACATTTGTAACAATAATTACATTTAATAAAATGTAAGAATCAAGATAAATTTTAAAGACCATTTGCAGTATGTCTAGGGGAAAAAAAATCTAACAAAACCAAACCCAGCTCTAGCAAGATTTACTATAAAGACTGACCCCTGGATTTACAGATTTCCAGTCTGGCAAACAGTCAGTCTCCTGCCACTGAGGACCTTCCCTCTTCTGCAACTCCTATATTTGCACATATTGATTCCACAATTTTTGTTCCTGGCAAATACCCTTTTTTTTTTGCATAGATGGAAGTAAGTATAACAGAACATCAGCATTTCCAAGTAAATATTCAGAGTGAAAAAATGCATTACAGAAGTGTTTTTAGAAGCGTAAGAAAAGGTTTTCTGTGGTTTTTTGCTTTTCCTTTTTTTTTAAGAAAAGAGTGTATAGAAAACAATATAAAAACACTGCTATGTGAAGAATTAAAAATAAAAATAATTGAAATGGAAGTCTAAAGAGATTGTGCCTATTTTCATTTCCAAACACAGAATAGAAACAGGTTAAAAAGTTAAGAATTAAAACACCAGTAACGTAAATTTATTTTGGTTTTGATGCTGATAAGATGAAGTTCCATCATTAAGATATATACCCACCATTGCTTGCGTAACCATATATGACCTAACAAGCAATTTCATACAAAATTTTTGTTGCAGTTCCTCTTTAAAGAGGAAGAAATATTTGTCTCTGCTTTTAAAGGCGAAGGAGTACTTGCAGGAACTCAACACTGTTGACCCAGTGCTTTTCCTTTTCTTTTAATTACAATGCCTTTACAATGGCAAGCACCATGGATTTATTTCCACATCCAAAGGGTTCACCCTTTTGCTGCAAATTATTCATAAGCACATAAAAATGTATACTTTGTAAGCATTACAAGAATATTTTGCATGACGCAAATTCCACCAAAACAATACACATTTGTAACCTACATGAGGGGAACAGCCTTCACATGCTTTTCATATGTCCCACTAACTCCCAATGCAAACACTTGTAAAATGAAATGCTGAATACTTTGATCTTTACATACAACATATCTTTAGTGAGTACAGTTGCAAAACTGCGTAACCCAGTTTTGGTAAACTGCAAAAAATACTCCATTTAAAACCAACGCTATTGTTTGGTGGAGGAAGCAACCTTGACAGAAGTAAATGATAGCATCATTACAACTAACAACATCCATAAAGTAAGCCTCTTAAGAGAGCCCGACATCTAAGACATGCTATCTTTTAAAGCACGTGCCCTATTAACTGAGGTTGTGCATCCAGGAGATGAAGTGGGAACATGAAGTGACCCCCCAGGACAACACTGTGTGCCGAACTTCCACAATTTGAGTAAAATACTGGCTGTTATGCAAGCACCACCAATACAGAGGTAATATTTTCCAACTGAAAACTCCATAAAAATCTTAAGTCCATCCCCTGACCCTTTGGTCCCTTCCTGTCCACTTTCTACTTTCTTTATGCATTGTTTCCCTTTCCTAACCTTTTAAAATTCTGTTTGTCTCTCCTTTTACTGTCACTTGAGAATCTGACTTTTCATTTATTGTTCCTTAAATAATTAAATAGTGTCCATTTGCTTTCCTGCTTCCAAGCCAGAGTAGCATCCCATTTATGTATTGTCACTCACTACTATCACTTTTCATTTTTTCTTATTAGCGTGTCTTTATAGCACTATTTGGCAAGTAGAGATTAACTTTTTTCATCTTCTCAAAGGATAAGTTAGCAGCTTTATGAAACTGCTATTAATGAAGTGCCAAATTCATTTAAAACACACACACACTAGCTAGCTGAAAAGCAGAGGTAAACCTTAATCAAGTACATCAAGATCTGCAGTGCTAATTTTCATCTCTGTTTAAGCAAAAAGTCCAATTATCCAGTTCAATCTATCTCTGAAAAGGCCTTTTACCAGTCCCATTTCCTCAAGAGGCATTTTTTATCTCCTTTCTGTCCCTGGAGCTAAGATACAAAAAGCCAAATTCAATTCCTCAGCAAGGCTGAGGAAATCAACCAATTGAACAACCAACACATCTTTTCTGAAGGCCCATGGCAGGGCCACAACAAACCCATGGCACAGCACAGAGCTGAGACAGGGGCTATGATACAGCCACGATCACCCCAACTTCAAGAGTCGAACTACTCAGATCAGCCACTACTTTCTCCCTGTTGTCATCTACTTCTCCCCTGTTTTGAGGGCATCTGGTCTTCTTCACCTGTTCCCATTTGTCTAACTCTCTTTTTTCCACGCCTACAGAAGTTCATACCCTCCAGAGAAAGAAACACCATTTTAATTCAGCAACCGTTGCCTTTTCCTTGCTGATGGAAAACACAACTCAGGAGCAGGGATGATCCTTATGAAAAGGACTTCCCCACGTCCACTGTGGAAGTTGGTCAGAAACACACCTGTTTTTCAAAAATATCTGCTTGGTGAACGTACTCAGGGGAGCATTGAAATATCCAGAGATGAATAAAAGGCACTTTGTTGTTTGGTAACAGCAAGTGCTGCGATTGCATTTCCAGGTTCAAACTAAGCGTGTAAAGCAAGTCAGCGCTGGACACAGGTGGTGATGGGGATAAGCAGTGCAGGTCATCAGTGGCAAGTACAGACACAGGCACCAGTCAGCCAGAGAAATCTCCATGAAGCAGGATCATGCATCTTTAAGCATTGTGAACCAATGACATCCTCCTCCACAGTGAGTTCCACAGCAATTATTTATCTGATGCTCTGATGAAGCCGTGAGTAAAACAAATACCACATCACACTCTTTTTCCCTCTGGGATGCACCCACAAGTCTGCTGCACATCCAGACTAACAAACTGCTAGAATGACGGAAGCACAGACACTACTTATGAAAAGAGCTGGACTGAAACTAGAAGCAGAGATTAAATTCACCAAAACATTTCTAAATTTGATGCTACTTCACCCCCAGCACATAGGATTTAAGAGCAGAAGATATAACTTGTCCATCCATGTATTCACAGGCTGTAATCCCTTTAAAAATACTTATTGAAGGTGCTAAGAAATTCCTAAATCATTTTTGCTTGTACTTTCTGTAGACATACTGGCATTTGATTCATACCAGCTACTGAAGTGCTCTATCAAAATTGCACTTTCTACAGATTACTTTTAGTAAATAAAATATTAACTTAAAAATGCTTGGCCAAACAAGCCAAGGTAAATGCTACATATTCTATGAACTCAAATAATTTCTTCTTGGCTCAAAATACCATCATTTTGAAATAAGGTTCTATTTAACATTATTATAAGTTTCTAAATTGCTTCACAAGAGTTTTCTCTAAGCTTATGAACAAAGCTTACTGAATGAAGCAAAATTAGGGGTATTATTTTGCTAGCCACAGAACACTAATTTAATTTGTATTCTCTAATGAGTGCTGATCCAAAGACCAGGCATGCAGATGACAACAAGGACAGGAGTTACATGCAAATCCTGTAAGTCATTAAAAATGCAGTATTCTACTCTGAGAGGAAGTACCTTCCTTAGTTCATCTTCTGATTAACTGAAGTGGCAACAAGAAATATTTCTACCCATTTTCCTTCTTGTTTAAATCATCCTCTTCATTAAAAAGTTTAACATCTTCCTGCCAGTGAGCCATGCATCCCTTGTGTTACTCACATAAATATTTCTAGTGAAGTGAGAGGAAATATCCTTAAAAACAAGACTCAGAAGCACCTTATTATTTAACTGAACATCTAAAGGTGCTTTTGAAATGAAGCAATACGTTTTCCCTGGCTTTAGACACTTGAGTTAACACTTCTGAATACAGCTGAATTTTATAAATTCCAGTTCTCCTGCTGGGAGGATATTTCTTGAGCTGACATATCATGCACTTGCTCTGTTACTCTAGTCACTCTAATGCTGTTTCAGTGTGAGGAGAAGTAATTTCCTACCTCCCAAAAGATTTGAAATACGAATCCATAAAGCACATGCAAAAGACAAATCACACCTGTACCCTTATGTCTTGGTATTCCATTTATATATGGCAAAGCTCTCATGGACTTTATTAGCTCAGGACTGGATCCAGAGCACAGACTTATATGCCTATTAAATGATATTTCTCTTCCAATTAATCTCACATTTGAGGCAAAACACATTGATTCTTGACAGTTGCAGGTACAATCCTCATTCACTCAGGCCCTGATCTCCAAGACACTGGGCAGCTTCAACCCGCCCTAAGGCAATTGAGAACCACAATCACATAGGAGCTCATTTTGGTTGGACTGAAGTCAGCACAAATTTTACAGCAGACCTGAGGGGAAGGGAAGATCAGTGTTCAGTGACCCAGCGAGCAATAGCTGAATAAATGCAAGAGATCTGGACTTAGCCCCACATTCTTCTCTTAATGAAGTCCAAGTCGTCTCATTAGCGCCAATGCGCACAACGCTACGCGGTGCTACACGGTGGAACTCTCTGACCCTGGGCCTGATCCTGCTGTCTCAAGCCATCAGAATATTACCTGTAGAAGTAATCCCACAGAAACACAGGCAACTTGCACAAGTAAGGGCTGCTGCAACCACAGTTATAATTAATTCTGAGCAATTTCACTATTTAGAAACTAAACTAGAACATTAGACTCTGAAAGTAGCAACGACTTTGCAAATTTAGTTCATTCTACGGCTTATTTTCTTTCCCTTCAAACCAAACTAGAAGCCTATATTTTAAATTAAATTACTAAGAATAATATCAATAGGTAAGCCATATGAACACTGTGGTGCTCTATATCAAAGCCTTCAAGCTACCACTTCCAGTAGGGCGTAAAGCACACCTTCCAATTTAAGCCTACAAATCATTAAACAGTCTATCATAAGGAGAAAATTTTGACAGGTCTTTTTGGCATTCAGAAAAGGCTACCCCAGTCGGAGTTTTCAGCTTGAAGAAGGGTTATTTTCATTTCCTTACCAAATCTGTAACATTCTCTCATAGCTACTATATTTTAATTAATTCAAATAATCTCAAAAGCTTTCGGTTATTCTGTCGTTTTCATATCTATGTAAATAACTCTAGGATTACTTCTTTGAGGAGAGCATTAAATGTTGCTTGCCTGGTTCTCATTCTGACTCTTTAGGTGGTTGGTCTATTTATGCTCTTCAAGTTGTTCGGCTGTTTTCATTCTATAATTCCACCGTATCTGCTGTCTAGGGATAATCAGAAAGATTGGACAATAACCTGCAGCCTGAATCACTTTCACATCTTCTAACCGATACCCTAAAATCTCCTGATTTCTGAAGGCAGAAGCAAATTCGGAAAGAAGAATTCTAGCTGGCATATCTCGTGCATTTTCCAAATTTTTGGCGAGGGAAATTCTGGACGTGTAGCTTGCCAGAAAGGCGAGAGAGGAGCCCGCGGTTCCCACAGACACACAGTACCCAGCAGCCGCTTGCTGCAAGAGATCACGACATTTCTGTGCGGGCTCAGAGGTCGCGACCATGCCCCGCTCGGAGCGCCGGGTCGCACGGAGCTCCCCGCGGCCGCGGGACCCCTGAACCCCCGTTCCCGTCCCGGGGGCACCCCGCACCCCGCCACGGCCCCCCCGGGGCAGCTCCAGTGCCACCCGCTACGGTCGCGCCCGGTGCCTCCCCGGGCAGCGGGGGCGTCGCAGCTCACCTGGGCGCAGCAGGCACCGCCGCTGTCCTGCAGCCCGGCTGCCGCCCGCCGCTGCCATTTGTTGCTCGCGTTCGGAGGGAGATGCCCTCTTCCCCCCTCCCCCCGCATCGCGGCCACCCGAACCGTAGCAACTGGTCCTGACAGGTCTCAAAGTGGAAAAATCCTACGGCAACACACACGGCGTCTTCCCTCCCGTCCCCGCCTCCGCCGCCCCCTTTCCCCGGCAGCCCCGCTCGGCGCCCCGGCCGCCGCCCGCACGCTGAGCAGCGCGACCGACCTCCGGCAGCCCGCCCGCACACGGCCGGGCAGGGACAGCGGCCAGGCGCCCCGGGAACACACACGGATGGGAGGCGCGGTTTATTTTCCACCTCTTTTCCTGATGTTCCTCCGGTACGGGATCGGGGGCCGCGGGACTCAAATCCCTCGTTTGCTCCCAAGCGAGAGGGTGTCACAACCCCTTTCCCGCAGCCTCCGCCTCTGGATTNGCCCGCCCTGCTGCCTCCGCCGGGCGCCCGCCGGGAGGCTGTGCCTGCCGCGCCGCCGCTCCCCTGCCCCTGCGCTGCGGCTGCAGGCACGGAGGCAGGCAGGCAGGGAGGGAGGAGAGAGCGGGCCGGGGAGGCGGGGAGGGAGAGAAGGAGGAGACCTCCCTCTCGCTCCCACTGCACAGCGGGGAGGTGCTGCCCGCGAGGGG
>VXAX01003646.1:3410856-3498413 GCA_013399835.1 Leptocoma aspasia | reverse complement strand
AAAAGGCAAAAAAAAAAAAAAGCAGTCATTTCCCTTCAAAATTGAACTCCTAGTGGTACTTTGTGGAACAAACTGTTTGCATTGTTAAATATTGCAACAATATAAGAGAAGACTGATCTTAGCATGCATAGCTTAACTTACTGCATTAGCCATGATGTTATTCATCCTAAAGATTTAAGTGTAATTGTCAAGGAAAACAGAACCTCATAAAAAGAAATACTTTTTTTGTTGTTGTTGAAATTGCACCTAATAAAAAGTTTTTTGACCAGCTGCACATGTGTAGCTGGTTTGCATATTTGTATTCAAAGACTTGCTCCTGAGAGCAGCTAAGCATCTACAACTTCAGCTGAAAAGTGGGTATTTAGTATATCTCTGAAAAGAAGAATAGAGTACTTTTTCTGGGGAAAATTACTGTGAAGGGATGCACAGCTACTTGCTATTAAAAATGTCACAGATTTTTAAGGATTGAAATACTGCTGATGTCATGGTGGTTGTGTGCAGAAGAAAGACTATATTATTCTAGCTGAAAGAAACTTTGGTCCTTGAACAAACCCAGCAGCAGATTTGCTGACTGGCTTACAGGCATCACCTGCCCATTTTACACAAGTAGAAGTGAAAGGATGAGTCCTCTGTTAGGAAGGAGTGTGAGTTTAAAGAATAAAGAGAAAGTAATATGGCTGCCCTCAGATAAGAAAGAAAATGCTAATATTTGCTGACTTCTACACGTAGTTAGGAAAATCAGGGAGCATTAAATAACAGGGGATACCAGATGGTTCTTCAGTTTCCCTCATAAAATAATTTTGATGAGTGTTTGTAAATATTTAAGGGCCCGGTAGTACTGATCTTTACACAATTTTTTTTTTTTCTAATGCAAAAACCCCTACATAATTCAGCAAGACTTTTTGCGAGTAAGGATTATCCATATAAACAAGACTTTACAGGATTAGATCCTTAAAAATGTATAAATATTAACAAAATATTTTAATGGCTAAATTAAAGGATTGTCTGGTACCATCTATTCCCTTGATTTTCTGAGACATTAATAACGTTTTACAAAATCAGCAAAGAATACTGCTTCTTCCAGTGCTGAGATAAATTGAGTGACCTTCTCTTTATCCCTTGACTAATATTCCTTTCATTACAGGATCAATTCTTTTCATAGCCAACAGTAGTATGAAATTAATATTCTAGATGTAGGTACATTAAAGAGCTAAATCTCACAACATTTTTAACTCTAGTAGCACATGCTTAGGAGTTTAGAGGGAATATTCTGTTCATGGTTCAGAGTGTGATTTTTTGTAGAGAGCAGTGCAAAGACATGTCAGGGACACACTCTCCCTGGGATTACTCCATACTCCAGGGGAGGACACGGGCAGGGCCCAGAGCAGTAGTCTGTGTTGAGCCACGAGAACAACAAAAAGCATGAAATTTTGCAACCTGGAAATACTAAAAGCAACACAAAACACACTATATGTTCACACTATAACTGCATTCCTAAACTGTATACCTGTTTCTGCACTCTCTCTAGGCTTGATGGTACCAGGAGCCCTCATTCTCCTCTCAGCCCATAGGTACTGCTGCTGCATGTATAGGTGATGAGGTTTTGCCCTGAGAAGATTAATAATGAATCAAAGTCCTCTTTACAGAGGGCCAGTACAAATCCTTTGCGTCTCTTAATCATTTTAAGCTCTGTGCTGGCAATGTGCAGACCATCTTGATTTCTAAGCACAGCTATTCTCATAAGGCTTTGAGGACTGGGCATTAAACACTCCCTTCAAGAAGCACCAGTAGTTTCTGTGTTCCTGTATTTGGCAGATTCTGTAATTTGAAAGTTCTTGTTGGTCTTTTACTTAGTCCCTACTATAGTAAAGGGATGAAGTGACTTTTAAGAGAGAGTTTCTGTTTTAAATACCAGAAGATCCTTAGACTGTCAGTAATTCATTAACTCTGAGAGAGAAACAGTGGTTGTAAATAACCTCAAATAGTTCAGCTCATGCTCCACCTAGCTCTGATTTAGAGAGCAATATAAATAGGGAAGTATATTTTTCTGCTATGCACCTGCCATCCATTAGTTGAAACCGATGTTTTGGTCTTCTCACAAAATGGCATGTGTTTCTGGGATACTTAAATATTAGAAAAAGAATAAATCTATTTAATCCTGGTCAAAACAGCTTAGTGGCAGTTAGCTCTCAACACATATACTTGTTGTGGAATTTTTGTTTATTTTGAAGATTTATATAAAAGATTACAGGTCTGCATGAGAAAAGCAGCTGTATTGATAGGAGGGACTTGGATTTCTGCAAGGCAGTTAATACCACATGACATTTTGATTTCAAGTCTTGCATTACATGGAATTAACAGGTCACCTATTGCAAGGATTAAGAAGTGTCTCACTGACAAATTTCAAAATGTAGCCTTTTAATGGGGAGATTTCATTCAATGTGAGGAGCTTTCCAAACAGAATCAGAAACAGTCTTTGCCTGATTCTGTTTTCTTTTGTTTTCAGCACTTTGGGCCATGAGATAGAATCTTTGCTTTAAAGGCTTGGATATAGCACAATAAATAAAGAAGATATATTACTTCTGCAGTGATTTGATTTGGCTAAATGATCACTGTCCAACAAGCAGCACACTAAATTAATTTTACTACAGTCCAAAAGCTTGTAGGAATGGACACTGGCTCAGAGAGCAGAGACTCAGGGAATGATAAAAAGTGATTATCCTAATCACCCCTTACATGAGGTCTCAGTACATTGGTGAGGAAAGGACTCAGCACAGTCCTTGCATGTCTTCAAGATATCAGGCACAGTTCTGGTGCCTGCACTTTAAAGAAGATGAGAAAATGTTGGAGAAAATCCAAATATTTTGTATGTCAAGTACAAGTCTTCAGATGGGAGGCTTAAAGAACTGGACATATTCTACTTAAGAAAAGAGTGAGAGGACACAGGGAATAGATAGCAACAGTGAGCTTTTTCACTCTTGCTGACAAAAGCACAACTAAATCCAGTGACTGGAAGTTTCAGGTTAGATGTAATCAACCTTGAAATCAGATGCAATTTCCTAGCAGTAAAGGTAATTAAACTCTGTAACAGCTTATGAAGGGAGGTGGTGCACTCACCATTGCTTGATCTTGCCCTAAAAAAGGCTGTCTTTCTTAAGTACAGCTTTACTTCAGCTTCTGGGAGGACTTCTAATGGACAGAGGAGGCTCAGGGAGAGAAGGAGGGTCACATCAGGCTAGATCCCCTGGTGATCCCTCTGGCCCTACATCCATTAGAAGAACAATGCATCTGTGCAACTTCTTCCATTATGGCTGGAGCAAGACGGCTTGAATTGCACCCTGCCCACTCAGACATTTTCAGGCTGGCATTAAGGTAATAAGTATAATCAAATCCCATACTTCAGAGCTCCAGTTGGCTGCCTACAGCAGAGAGGAGGAAACTCTTCTTCTCTCCTCTGAGAGATATTTAGTCTCATATATTCTGCAGAAGAACTTTTTGTCTTCCCTTGAACCATGTATTATTTATCTTGCTGTAGCCAGGAAGAGATTAAACCAATGCAGAAAATTATTTTAGACATCTGATGCTTGGGTTTGAATTGAGCCCAGTCCAGAAGCAGTAGAAATTTTAGTAGCTCAGATCGGCAAGCATGGTAGATATTTTGCATGGATTTTTTTTCTATGGTTATCTGGGCATGCCTAATCAGTTCTCAAGTATCATAGGAAGCTCAGGTACTGTTTTAGGCACTGTTTTAGTTTGGTTTCTCAGGGACTAAAATACTACGGGCTAGTGAAAGTAGTTCTTTCAGCCTTGGCATACACGTACAGCATTTATTAAGCACCTACATGCAAGACAGATTAGACAGTCTGATGATCTCTCTTGGCCTTGAATTGTAAGGAAATTTAAAACATGTACATAACAACAGCCTCTAATTTCCAGGGCTCTCAGACCATGGTTCCACCATGAGCCACAAGCACCAAATAGTCTCCAGTGCCTCTGGTCAGAGATAGAAAAACTGACTGAGAATTCAAAAAGCAAGCAGTTCCTACCAAAATTTAAAAATACACAAGCACAAAATATTGCCAATTGCTTGCAGGTCTTTGCCTTGCAAGCATCAAAAGAAGTTATCAGAGGTATCTGCCTGTAGTAGAAGGGACTGTCCTCACAGCCTCTGCCATCAGTAGTCGCATCCTCCCTAGGCTGTGTCCTAGGCTGACAGGACACAACTGCAGGACAGAGTGGCAGCTTGGTTGTGGAAAATCTCTATTGAAAGCAGGTTTCTGAAGACTTCCAGCCTTAAAGTATGAGGTGTTCCATCTTCATGACAGGTGAGGGTGCTCAGCATGAAAACTTGGATATTTAACACCTTCTCTGGCGAAACATATATAAACACACCATGGTGTTTTGGTGCGGTTGGAAGGTGCGAGTGGCTGCATCCACGAAAATAATAACTGAATAAACATAAATTAGCTGTTTCTCTGCATGGACTGACATAATTAGTGAAAACTTGTTTCTAACATCTTACCCAAAGAGTCATAAAAAGGAATGAAGAAAGAAAACCAACTCAGACTGGCGAAACAAAGTAGGAACACATCTCCATGACTTACACCCTCTGTATAATATACTTGTAAAATAGGTGTTGCATGTATCGCTAGTAAGTGCGATGAACAGTGTGACACTGCAAATTGTTAATAAACAAAAATGGTATTATAGATCCCCAAGATGTTTGCACCTGGAAGCCTACAAAATCACAGTAGGTATAGCTTCATATAATGCTTATCATTACAGAAAGTGGATACTTTTTGTTGCTGAAGGGTAGGGAAAAAGGACACATTATAGCCTCAGCTCATCAAGATATTCTTCTCAGTTTAGATTTATCACAGGTTTCTCTTAAACTACAGTTTTATTTAAGAAATGGGCTCGTGTCATTGAGTGTATGTACAGACTGCAAATGATGTTTTCCAAGCAAATCCTCTATTGCATAACCTTTGCTGTCATTTTTAGTAGCTAGATGGAAAAGATGTTTCCATAAAGAATCGCTGTCTATGATGGGACATATAAGAAACAACCAGCACTATCCCAGAAGCAGATTGCAGGGTGTCTGGGCAGAAAATGAGAAACATTGGTGGATTTATTGTCTCCCTTAAACAGAAAAAAAAAATTTAAAACATAGTCCAGCAACAACTAACAATAGCATAACAGCTATTCATTTCTGCCATCTGAGATGTGAATATATGAGAAACTGTTCAGAGGATATTGAAGATATTTCTTTCTTTATGTACAGTATCATGAGGACTTACAGAACTTGATTGCTCTGGAAGAATTCACATGGTATCTAGGATCTGCTGTCTTGAGTCTTTCAGAATAATTGGCTTGATTGACTGGTTTTAGTTTGAATTTTTAAAATTATGTCTATTATTGTTATGTACAAGACTCTTAGCCAAATTCACTGGCTATTGTGCCACGGGACAATGTATTCATGGGATATTGTGCATATTTACAGAAAATTCATATTCTTCCACATATTTCTGTGGTTTTTTTACATTAATGGAAGTATGGTGTGCTTCAAAGAAGCTGCCAGCCTAAGATACTGATCCTGCAGGTATTTACACATCTGCTCAATGTAAAGTACCAAGAGTACTGATATTGACTTCAACTGAGCCTTTTAAAGGTTTTAAAGTAAACTGTGTGTCTAAGTCTTGTGCTGAATGACACTCGTATCAATACCTACAGAAACATAGTGGGAGAACAAAATATGTAGGTTAAATGATACCTCATGCTTAGGCACCTAGATAAAATGGGAAAGTATATGTAATTTACTTTCAAGTTAGATCTTGCTCACAAGATGAGAAATGCTCCATAAAAGCAGTTATTACTATGAGATCACTATTGTTCTTCTGCAGCCAGTTTGTTGGAAAAAAAGTAGTTTTATCTTCCTTGAAATTGTCTCACGAGAAAATTCTGTTATGGTGTAATAACAAGTGTGTTCTGATATAGACAAATATATTATGGTGCAATAACAGGTATTACAGGGGAAAGGACATGATCTGCAGTAACATATATATATATAGATATATATGTCCTGTGTGTGAAGATTTCCTTCTCAGATATCAGCTATCCCTTGTTATTACTCTTCTCTGGTGCTGAACATAAGGGAGGACCGAGATTGAAACCCTAAGAAGATGTGCATTTCTCTACAGTAACAAATCAAGCTCTGAAAAGAAGCTGGTGTAGATTTAACATAGTTTGCCATTCTCATTATTACTTTTCAACAATCTTCTTTTTGGAGAATTTCACAGAAAGTCCAGTGTAAACCCCCCCGCCACTGAATTAAGTTTTGCCAGTACAACCAGGATGGAGAAGCACCATAAAAGAACTAGAGGTCCAGAGAAAATGGCATGCATGAACACTGTCTTTCTGGTTTTTTTAGGAAACATAAGAGGCATAACTTTCTGCAAAACCCACTAAATGATTTTTTTGTTACAAGGCACTGATCTTAGGCACATTGCCAAAGCTGAAGTTACAGACTCTTGATAGATACACAGTGATCCACAAGAACAATGGTAAAACAAAAGAAAAGAAGTTCAAGTAACCAGAAATCTTTGAAGCATAATTGCCTCATTTCTTCTGGATGTCAATAAGAGCAGACATTTTTGCTCTTGTTTAACTAGTCAAGTGCACAAATCCTGGCTACCCTTCTCATTCACCATTGTGTTGAAAGGCACTAAAGGTTGTCATCCAGAGCATTTAACCCAAAAAAGCCATTAGATCCCACTTAAGATCAGTGGTCTTCCAAGAACTCTTTCAGACTCAGTGGAGTATCTGAAGCTGTTAGCCATACTGATTGTTAATCAGGGGGGAGAAACTGCCCCAGATTCCCAACAGGACAGAGAAAATGCCCCATGTGTTCAGGGTTTTTCTGGTTTCAGGAAATGAGCCTGGTCACAACATTTGTCTGAGTTGTCTTCCTCTCTGAAAAACAGCTGGAGCTTAGACCCTCTTCATTTTCCTATTATATTTTAAGGGAGTCAATTATCCTGTGGCATGTTCATTTAAATGGATTTAAACTGTAAATAGGTAAACAGGATTAGACCAAGGATTTGGCCTAACTCTTGTTAGCTTGGGGGAAACAGTAAGACAAGGTCCCCAAATAATACTGCTGTCAGATAACAGCTTGGTTCACTAAGAGAACAGTCTTATAATGACAGTCATATTAAAAGTGCCTAAAATCATTAGAATTAATTTTAAAATGGTCTCTGGGAAGTAGCTGGGCAGAGACTTGAAGGAAGATAATGAAAGAGAGTGAGATAGAAGTGAGGACATTAAAACAGACTGATTAATAAAATATGAACACAGACAAAGCTGTGCAGCTGGGGTTTTACACTACCATTTAAAAATAGCCATGCATATCATTCTGACTCTGAGCCGATATCACTTTAAATCTTTAAGAAACATATTAAAATTACTCAAAGAGGGACCATTTTCAAAAGCTCCCTGGACTTATGAATGGTAACTAAAAAGAGTTTCATTGTAAATCCCTCTGTTTAGTTTTATCTGCTTACAGACAACCCTCAGAGGACAAAGTCACAGCCTTCCTCTGGCAAAATTATTGTCCAGTGATGATACATTGTTTATGCTTGCAGAAATGCAGCATGAGCATGATATTATTGGATCTTATATATATTAGGATGCTACACTGTCAAGACAAAAACATCAACTACATTATTTTTTACTAATGAGACATTTCTGATACAGCATTGTTTGTCTAAATCCAAAGACAGATCCATTTCAAAAGTCAAGGAGAGCAGGTAAAGAGTCAGCTGTACATCAGTTTTCCATTTTAGAACAAATATTCTCTAGATCATACAGAAGCATTATGAAAATATGTGTAAAAATTAATTTGAGGGAGACAAGTGCTTGAAAACATTTTGATCATAAGATCTCTGTGTGTACATGAGATCAGAAGATCATGATCTTGGAAATAATATGATTCAGTAAAAAAACAGACTGGAAAGAAATCCTTTAACTCATTTGGAACTGTATACTATAAAAGAAAAAAAAAACTGAGTTTGAAGTTCTTATTAGTCATCACTGAGTCAAGACATGTATCTGTGTCTGACCTACAAAGAAGCAGTTTTTTTACGCAGCATTCCACTGTTCCCTGTTGGGCATGCTAAACAGCACCGAGTTTTAGAACAGCATCCATCCCTGATGCAGAAGGAGGCCTGTGCAGTTTTCTTCCATTTAAGCCTTCAAGACAGAACTGAAGTGGGATCTTTATCTTTTCTTAAGTCAAGCACTGATTTACATCTGGTTCCTTGTTTTCTGTCTCTTACGTTTACATGCACTGAGGAATCTCCTTGTGGAGATGTTTAGTGCAAAATTACTGTGCACACTTTGGAGGGTGAGTCAAAACATCGCCCCTGTTATCACAGAATGGCAATGAAGAAACAGATTCATTTTGATGAGGGATGCATAGGCCCTTCCATACTTCTTACAGGTTGGTTTGAATTGTTTTCATTATGAGCCTATTAGTTCAGGAGTTTAACAGTGCCAAGCAGCTCTGCTCTCGGCTACTATTTGGCACACCACCAGCACAAGAGTGGTTTATTTGGACAGTTTGATAAAATTAAAAGCTCAACTTATCCAGCTCAAATACAAGCAAAAATGCTAGTGGAGATTTTCAGATTTTAGAAACCGTATTCAGACTGCACGAGGCATTTTTGTCTTTAAAAGCTAACTGGTCAAGAAAATGAGAGCTCATAATCTGGGGTAATGGCCCTGCCAAATCTGGCAAGAAACATTGCAATATTGGCATACCCAATACTAGTGGGTAAAAAAAAATAGTTCAGAGATAGTGCAGTAAACAGTTGAAATTCCATGGAATTTGGTTTTAAATATCTGTTGATAACAACATGAGTAATTTGACATGGCGGGGTATGATGATGGATTGCACTCTGTGCTCCTTTGTAAGGTGTTTTGAGTGTCAAAGAACTCGTTTCACACCTAACTACATTTAGTTGTTATTGTTTAAGAAAGATATAACTCAGTACAAAACTAAACATTTTTGGCCATTACAGGTCTTCAAAGAAAAAATCTTTGTGCCTAAACTTATTTCAAGAAAGATGAATTTGAAAACTGTTGCAATATATATATATATATGTATATATATATGTGTGTGTGTGTGTGTGAGATGCATTCTATACTGCATACACTTGACTGGGAATGCATTTTCTCTTTTTAATTTTTTTTCCCTGTGACAGTTATTCCCTACATTTTCAGAACAGAGAAGAAAGTATATTGGGAGGTATACTGCTAAAAGTCTTGCAATTGAAAATTTTAATTTAGAGGCTTTGGATCAAATAATCAGATGACTCATGAAAATGGTAATAGGCCATTAGTTATTACCAACAGGTGATATACTCCTTAGCCACAGTTGTGGTGAAACTCGTGCTCAGAGTTGCTCTAAGTCTCAGGTCACCAAACAGGCCTTGTAGGGCAGTCAGTAGCCTGAGGTCCAAATGTAAACTTTCCCACATTGCAAGGGAGTGGTCACATCCGAGGGATATTGCATGACCATTTTCCCAGTCCCAACAAAAGCAGAGCAGTGAAGAGCAGCAGGTGATCCTCTCGTAAGCCAGGCTTACCCATTGCTCCTTTATGCAGCCCTCCAAACTACATAATTTGTGGCTGCTACAAAGTATGCACGTGCTAACTACCTAAATATTCCTGTGCAGACTTTGTACTGGATCTGCCCTGGCTCCCATGCCATCAGCAGCATCCAAGCTTTCATTAATGCTCAGGGTCTAGCAAACCCTATCTGCTGCCTCTAAGTCATCAGTGGCTGGTTGGCATCAAGGGCAGCAGGCACAGGGGGACAAGGGAAGCATTTTGTCGTTCTGGAACGAGGTGGGGACTTCTCAAGATTGGGATCAAGCTGGAGCAAAAGAAAGTAGCAAGACTGCACATTTTCTTTCACTTGTCTGGAACAAATAGGGAATTATTAAACTCCCTTATTTCTGCCACCTTCAGGAAAGCTGTGACAGTCTGTATGAGTATATATGCAACTGGTAGCTTTCATAAGCATTGAAACACATGCACAAAATCGTTGCATTTGTTGTTTAGGAGGAAAATTCTGTATTGAAATAGGTGGCCTATGTTTTATGAAACAGCCCCATTTCTACTGTCTGCAGACCTTACTGTCCCTTTTGCTGTGGATTGCTGGCAGAACTGCGCTTTGTCAAGCATGGACACGCTCTTCTCTTGAATCCCCCAAACAAGGTGCAGGATGAAGGAAAACAAAGTACTCCACCTCAATTTTTTCAAAATGTATCTACCTTTAAATCTCTTTTGCATTCACAAACAGTCTCATTTGCAATTGCTGGCAATTATATCTATTTTTAGAGTTGTCTAACACACTTCAAAAAGCAGCAAGGGATGCAATAAAACCAGGGCTACTATATATCACTTTCATTAAGAAACAACACTTTAACTGCCATGACTTACTACTTCAGTGCTTGCAAGATGCATTCTCACCCTTGAGAATTTTCTAGGCACAGTTTCTACTAAAATTTAGTCTCTCAGACTATATTTATTTCAGTTTCTTGGGAATGGGAGACCAGACAGTGGTGGGACAAGAAAAATGCAGTGTTAGAGAGAAGATAGAATGGTTGAGAAACATTAGCTTGGGGATACACATGCGTGGTACAAGTGTCTTACCTGAGAAGGAATACCTTATGCTGTAATACTTTACATGACATGAAATCCAAAAAGGCTGCTGAAAGAGTGTGACCCTGCACCAGTTTAACAAGGATTATTGCATTTTGACTATTTCTCCTGTGGATTGGAGACTCCTCATATTTAACACGTGTTGTGGTCTCTGTGGACTCCATATAGATACCCGCAAAAGCACTTATGGCCTTGTCATTAATACTGGGTTTGTATATACCATATTTTTGAAACTTACATTTCAGTAAAATCAACATAAATGACAGAACACTTGGAACTACCCATGGCAACCTCAGTCTTTTTTGGCCCTGTTAAAAGAGACATTGGGATAGTCACAATCTTTCCCTCTAACTGAGCATAGGATCAGGAATAGCTATTCTGCATCTATAGAAAGTCATGGGATTTTGATCATATGAGAGAAGAGGACTAACTCAGAAATGAAAATGGGTCTGTACTGTAGAGGAGGTACTTCAAAGATGTCTTTAATTTTCATGCAATCCAGGATCATAACAGAGCTTGGCCATCATTGGAAACTCTTCTGGGCTTTATCACAATGAACAAAGATTAGCTGTTAGTATTCAGCATCTCCTTCAGTGTTCTAAATATCCTATAAAATTCTGAGCTTTACCTAATTGGGCTAGAAGGAGAAAGAGACCAATAAATCTATTTTTATTGTGATTAAGTTATTCAAGACTGGGAGTAAATAAATGTTAAATCAAATGCATGGGAATACTAGCTAGTCATCTCCCAACCATGAGAATATGGTATTAAGAAGTAGACTGGAGTTTAGAACTGTTGTTCAAAGCTATTATTTTTCTTAATCTTATAGGTAATAGAATAGCCTTTTTCTTTAAGTCATTAGTGCCACCCAGGCTAGAGCTTGCCAGTGTAGTTGAAGTGATGCTTTCAAGTGAAGCCCCTTTCTTACACAGAGAAGCTGTTGAAAACATTGCATTGTACAAGTGCTCTGAAACCACTGATTGTTTCCAACAAGCTTCTTGATGGGACTAAAGAGGCCATCTTTAACTTTGTATGCCCTAAATGGTTTGGAATTTGAGAAATGCCCTGCATTTCCATGTCCTAGTGCCACTGGGGAGATAAGCAGAGATTCATAAAGAGAGGTGCTGGCTTGATATCCTCTGTATAGGTTTAGATCTTGCTCTCAGCCATGTGCTTTGTTATTGTTTGAGGCATCCTGCTCTGCACTCACTTTCCCTCTTGCAATTAAGGCAGGGTGGGCTGCAGGATGTACATTTATGGGTGCCTTTCTTTTATTCTGACCCTATGACTTTTTAGTACTGATTATGGGATAGGTGTTTTGACCTATTTTTGGAGCTGGACATGTAGAGTTATATTTTGAAACTGTGAATCTAATACCCATGTATGATTAGGAGACAGAATGAGGACTGCAGAATTAAAATTCCCAAGAGTTGTTATTAGACTCCTTTTCTCTATCCTCAGTGATGCCAACTGAATTACATGTCAGGAGACCTGTGCTGTGAAGAACTGTTCTGGCATGTGGGCAGCTGTATGGCAGGATGCCTGGCACCCAGGCAATTGACCTCTCCTTGCTACCAACTGCATCCAAAAACTGGCCTCATCCCAGGGGTGGAAGGAACAGACTCACTTCCCAATTCTGAGCCAGCAGAAGCCTGTGGTCTACCAGCAAGCCACCTCAGTCAACATTATGCCATGAGTACTAGTGACAGCAACACAACTTTCCAGTTTTGGTTGGGCCAACGTCTCTTCACTGGCAAAGACATGTTCTGTCTGAATTAGGCAGATACAAGTGGCCTGGGTTCATCTTTGCACCTTTCTTCACATATTTCTCTGCAATAACTTGGGGGTAGGGTTCTGTAAGACACTACTACCAGTTATAAGTAGCACTATAAGTAGAACAGACACTGGGATACCAGCTGCAGAAGGAGCAGTCCTGAACAAGCTTTTTAGATTCATAGCAAAGAAGAAAGAAGACTTCTAAAATTTTAGTCACTGAATATTGGAATGTCTCTTTTCCAAAGACTAACCATGTCATACTATAGCACAAGCTTTCCAGCTTGGAAGACAGCTGAGAATGGATGCATCTATGTGCATGCCATTGTAGTAGTTGGATACAAAAGCATAAACACATCACAGCCTGAATATTTACAGCATTCAAATTCACTGACCATGCTTTTCTAGGAAAAAAAAAAAAAGAAAAGAAAAAGAAAAGAGAGATAGTAGAAACTACTAGGCTTCCAATATTGAGCTTTCAAATTATTTTCCAATGGTGACATTGCTGTGACCTTTTTGATACTGATACAAGGTGAGTTGCTTGATAGTAATGTAGGCATACTTTTAGTTACAGTACAAGACCTACAGAAATGAAGTTACATATGTTAATAACCTAGAAAAAGTAACCATATCAAATGGGTTTTACCTTCTTTGATTTATGTGAAATCTAATAATTCAGTAGTAGTTCAGACATTAAACTTTATTTTTTGCAAGCTGTAAGGATAAGGAGATAAATTTCGGTTCGAATCCCCTCAAAAACCCTCATTCATGCATAAATAGGTTATTTGAGCGCGAATCTTTGCAGAGACTGACTGTTAGAAAAAAACCAGTCATTAAAATGGGGTCACAAAACATAAACCTTCAGAGAAGGCATCAGTATGCCTCGGTCTTGCAACAACCTCTAAGGAAACCATGCTGCTCAGAGTGTTTATGTCTGAAATGATATCTGTTTTCTGGCTTCAGATCAGTGAGGAGGAACTATAGTGCCTTCTCTTTTTTCCCAGCCCTATCTGGCTGCCAGTGTCTCTGAGCTGTCAAGGAACAAATGCTCTGACTTCAATTTGTGTGCTCTTTCCTCCATGTTCTGACAACGCCTCTCAGGTTCAGAGATGTCTCAACCCCATTGTAATGATTTCTGCCAAAGCAGATGCACTGAGGAATTAGATGGGGAGATATATGCTAAAACTGCCTTTTGTATTCATCAGAGATGCCAAGCCCCTGAAAGTTTCTAAGGAATAAACACAGGTGGTTTTGGGGTTTTATTTTGCTTCTACAGTTTTTATATAAAGCAAGTTTTTATATACAGTTTTTATATAAAGCAAGACTTTTTATATAAAGTTCTTCTTCACTATGGTTTTCTTATCTGAGAGGAGAGGTCACAAAAATCAGAACTTAAGAAACTGACAGAATCTTACCATTAAACCAGTTACAATCAGAAATCTAATTTCTTTTCAGAGGAGCAGTGGGATTGCATAAAACAGGATTACTCCATTTCCAATTCATCATGCCAGCCTAACATATTCAACAGTCCTGTATTATTTTCACAGGTGTTTGTACCACCTATATTAATAAAGAAAATTATGTCCCAGTCAGCAAGCAAAAAACAAAGTCTTCAGGAGGAATGGTTTCTTATGAATGGAAAATGTTTAATACATATACATACGTCCCAGGAGTACAGCAGCCTTCCTTAGGAAGAGCTTCTAATTGATTTCATTCAGCAAAGCCTTTGGGATCTCTATTAAATAAATTAGGTTTAGTGGGTAGGCTTTGTCAGTCCAACAGTTTCCCTAAAGTAAAAAATTTAACCCCTCCGTTTCTCTCAAAGGGATTTGATTACTTATAAGAGAAGGGAAAAAAAAAAAAGAGGGAGAGATATAGAGAAGGGATAGCAACTCATGCTATTTAAATAAATGTCACCTCCAGCCAACTTGACCTTCACTGCAAAGATGATATTTTTTCAGAAGGCCGCTTTACTAATTTCAGAACAAAATTTCAGGAGTTTATGTTTGGAAACATTTCCATAACATTTTGTAAATTACCCCTCACCATCCATACTTCATCTATAGTCACATTCTTCTTTAGTAGCTCCTGCCTGAACTTCCATTTGATCTCATCCCTGTCCAGCAATGTAAAACCTGCAAGTCCTGCACTAGCTAGAGGCCTTAAGACCACTGATCTCTATTGCATCCAGACACAGCAGACAACTTGAGATAAATGAATTAATGTTTCAAAATAGGTGCAGTACTTTTCATTCTTGCTTTTAATCCATCCACCTGAAGTCAGTGGAAGCTGAATTAGCTCATGCACTTTCAAATGACTCATCAGTCATGCATTTGCTCCATGGAGTGCAGCTCCTCCTGCCCTGTTCCATGAAGGCACAGTGCAATGAGGGCAGTACTCAAAAAAGGAGGCAGGTGTCCAAACTTCTCATGCTCTTTTCTCACTACCAAATATATCCTCTCTGGGATCTTGCCCATATAAGTACTGTCGTATCACTGCTTGTAGCTGGTTTATGTTGAGTTACACAAGACTAAGATATATGGAATCTCAGCATAAAAAAGCAATTGCCTGCATGTAATTTTTAATTGAAATGTTAATGTAATCTCCTATGCAGCAGACAACATTCAAATCAGATTTTCTTCAAATTTGCTGTTGCTGAAAATATACACACAAAAAAAAAAGCCCTTCACAAATAAGATCTTGAATCCTAACTCAGATGGGAAAATTCACAGGCCGCTCTCTTTAATTAATTTAAGCATCACTAATTTAAACTAAGTTCTCCTGAGTAATTCCGGTAACAGCACTTAAAAATAATGCTCCTGTGAAAAGCTCTGCTACTTCAGAAAATGATCAGAATTAATATTGCTCATTTCACAAAGACGATTGTCTTTGTTGTGGCACTTGCAGAAAGTTCTAGTTTATTAACAAACAAGATCAAGAATGAGATCATTAATACTGCCTGAAACAAACAAGATTTTGATATTCACATATTGTAGGTCTTATGAGAACCTGACGGGGAACAGGGAAAACAAAGCAAAAAAGATGTGTACAATGGGAGGGAAAACTCTCCTTCACGATACTAGTAGACAACTAGTTAGGTTACAAACACTTTTATCATTGTTATAAATAGTTCACTAATTTTGACTAAATTCAGGTCACAATGCCAAAATTCTCTTCCCATCATGACAAGCAGTTGCTGGTCAACTTGCATTTCTTACTGTCTTCCTCAAATTTCTCACAGATCAACTTCCAGGCTGCTCTGATTTTATCCCATGCACTGTAAATGCCTCTGGCTTTGGTCCAATAAATAGTAAAAAAAAATTTATTTAGCCTGATGAATTTTTGATTTTCTATGAAATGTTGTTTTGTGCCTGTACTTCAGTGAGCTCCTACAGAAATACTGATTCTGCAGGAGCAATAGAGTTTGTGAGATGAAATATATAGATTTATGTCTGTAAGAAGGGCTGGTCTGTAAGTGGACTTAATGTATGCGACCAGGTAGCTACCTGGCATTTCAGTTGGACACTGTCAAAACATTAAATATTCCTTAGCTAGGTTCATTGTCAAAAGTTAGATCCATTGTTTCACAAGTTAGTTTGCTACAAAAAAAAGAAGGTATGTAAAAATAACTCCTCATTTTAACTACCTGTTGTCTACTATGACCATGAGAACTCAACTAAGTGCAGGTATGGTCCCACCTTCTTGGACAATGCTCATCTTTGTTCCTGGTTTTTGGGGGCTAGCAAAATCAGTCTTACTTAGAGGCTATCACCACCACAACCATGATTAGACCTGTTCATTTCTTCTCTATTTCTGTTCATGGGTGCCTGGTATTTATTAGCAATCTTTAAAGAGGCTAGACTATACACTGGAGTAAATATCACAGTCAGGAAGAAATGTGTGGGGTTCTACAGGGAAGAGCAAGATGGCTAATTTTAGATATGTCTATCATTAAACACATGAATATTATATAAAGGCTACCTGTCTGCCACTTCATCCATAACTTATATATCAAAAGAAGATTCTGACGTTTATTTGTATATGTGTAGAAAACAGCAAGAGGTCATAAAAGCCTATGTATGTGTCACTTTCTATTTTTTAATGCTGCAATCTGTGTAGTGTTGAAAATAATAGCATTTGGGAAGACAAAGAGATTGGGGTTGTTAGGATCTTAACATACTGCAGTATTCCTTTCAATGTCCTCCTTCACTTCTAAAATTGATTTTTGTTTTGCTTTTCTTTCTGATATCAGCTAGAAAATTAGATGCTATGGAGCGAGCAAGATGAACAATAAGAATTCTGATCTTTCTCCTCATTTAGAAAACTGAGATTACTTTTCTATTGGTTTGCATTTGAGATGTGCTGATTTTCAAGTGCTTCTTAGAGCAAAGAAAAAACCCTAAAAAGTAAGTATCTCTCCAAAGCACTTTCTAGCAAAATGGATGGCAGTACAGGATTTTTACATTAAACTTAGACTCAAGTATCTGAAAGAAAATGTAATGTAAAAAGATTTCTCATTGAAGTATGATTCTATTTAGACATTTCTGGAACTCCAGTCCAATTAAACAAAACCTGATACTAGGTTCTCTGCTGACTTAGGCTGAAGTTGATCTATTGCCCTTTGTTAAAAGAAAAAATAACTGAGTTGGTGAAAAGCTGTAGAGTATATCTTTGCCTTGTTGTATTACAGTATATGGGACTAAGCACTCAGAGAATGTTAAGATATTAATTTTTGTAAGGATTATCTAGAACCTAACTTTCCCTGGCTTGCACCTGATTAATTCCAAGGCTGAATACTGAAATGCTTTCTTAGGCAAAACTCTCCTTATCATTAAATTCTGAAGTAGTATTAAAGAGTTTGAATCCAGATTTGCGAAGGCATTTAGATACTTAAAGGAGCAGGTAGGCATCAATTAGTATTTGTAAAAAAGCCTACGCAGGAGACTAATTTATTGTTAGAAGTAATGCGTATTAGATGTCGAGCAGACCTGGTGTTTCCATGTTTCCACCTGGACATTTCCATGCAAAATTAGGTGCATAACAGACTTCAGTTTTTACAGTTTGCCTTACATCTGGAATTCCTTTAAAATCTGTCTCTCCAATTAAAAGAGTTGAAACAGATACAAGAAATTAATATATCAAATGAAAAAAAATGTGCCACCCTGTAAATATCTGACAGATAAGTTCTGAATGCTCACATTATAAACTACTCTCTATGCATATCTCATGACTTATGAGACCAGGAGGGTATAATACATACAGAGACTAGATTACCTGACTTTACAAAACTATTGATAAGAATACATCTGCTTTGTCTCAGCATTTAGAAATACATTTAGAGCACATAAGCTCCTTTTCAATTGCAAGTCGAGTACAACTACATGAACTATTACATTTTTCTCCTGCTGAAATCCAGAGAAATGAAATTGCTGCCTTGAGCCATGTTTTGAACTAGTAACTATTGCCACTTGAACCAGGAAAAGCTTTAAACCTTACATGGCAAGACTTCTTTAGGAGCTACAAAATCCCCCTCCAAGCCTCCAAATCAGCTTCTGACGGGAACATTTTGGTTTTGAGGTTGCCCTCACAGGTATTGGCCTTTCAAGTTAGTCACTGCTGAGTTCCTTGCGTGTTGATCTTACCTGAGTACAGCCATAGGTCCCTAAAAAGATAAATATAAGAAATAATAGTCTGCCTAAAATGTTAGTGTGCCATGACCACACACGTGAAACAGCCCCGAGTGTAAAGACCTGACAGATGAATCTTGCTGTATCCCTGTGCAATGAGATAAACAAATCTTTACCTTTCAGCTTTTTGTAATCAAACAAAGAAAACCGTGAGAGATTTCTTTTGTTCTGTAATTTTATGTGTGTCAGTGCTATGCCTTCCCCAGTTCATTTGCTGTGATTTATATTTTCAGAAAATGTATGTTGTGTGAGAAATGTCTCTGTTGAATTGAATTCTCTGACTGCAATAAATCTAGATGAGCTCAGTGTCTTAATCTGGTGGTTATTTCTTCTTTTTATAAAACCAATGTGTACAGTGGCTGCATTACTGCATTACAGTAATTAATTTTTGTCTCATCCTGCAAATTCTTCACTGTGTGGGAATTGCCAGACTATTTTTGTTCTTGCACATACTAAACCAAAACAATACCCTGCAGCGAGTTTCTATTTAAATATTGTGTCACAGATCAAACTCTGCTTTAGTTGTAAGGGTTCAGATAAAGCATCAGGAAGTTCAAAAGAAAAAGGAAGATTTTTCTAAAATTTCAGCAAGACTTCTGTAAGGACCAGCATTAATACACCAAAAGATGACTGAATATCCAAGGTGGCTGGAAAACCAGTCTTAATCTGCAGATTTTCTGGTGAAGGTGAAAGAAGAACATCCACAGAGGATGTGAGAAAAGCAGAGTACAAGGATTAAAGGACCAGAAGTGGCCTTAGCTCCTGTAACTGGGAATCTAGCAAAGATGGGCTCTGGAAAAGTGCACTCTCACTGCAGTGTTAATATTAAGTGCTAACAGCAACTGGCCAGCAGGCCCTACTTGTGTAGCAGACCAGAGAAAAAACTAAGGTTGTGTGGCCAGATCATGACTACAGATGTGTAAGCAGCAGTGTGCCTTTTGGGGGACTTGTCAGCCCCTGAAATTAGGAGTCTTCGCCTAAGTAACTAAACTGGGATTAAGGAATTAGGGCAATGTAGGGAATGTGTTAGAAGCAAAATATATCCCAGTAAAACCACGTTATACATTAATTTTTCTCATGGATTTTAAGTCGCAGGAGATGCAGAAGAGCCAACAGATCAGAGGATCTGATTCCCTCTGGTGACAGGGGCTGCTCTTCACCCATCCATTCCACCCATCCATTCCAGTGCTTGGTACTGGGCAGTCAAGCCTTATTTTAAGCACATCAGCAATGACACACTTAGCCTTTCCCATTTCCCATAGCCAACCCTAGCAGAACTATTCCCATTCCTAACCTTCCAGCCCTCTGTAAAAGGAAATGTTTAATATACATGCCGAACTAATACAGCATGGGATTTGGGGACTGTGCCTTTTTTTTTCTCAATTTGTAAAGAATTATTTAAAATTCAAAATTAATTAAAAAAAAAAGAAAAAAATAAAGACTAACCTTACCAGTTTGAACCAAGGAAAAACTATTTTACAGCCCAGTATGAGAGAGATATCTGCTGCCTTCCCCAGGTATAGTGTTGGAACTGGAAACACTGCCTTCCCATACCTTTGAATTTTTGAAGGTGATGATAATGAAATGACCCAGTTTATACACTTGGCTTTAGCATCCCCACGTTTCTGAAAGTAAAGAAATTATGACTTTGGCAGCAGGAGGTTGGAGGCACACACCATTCTGTTAGATAAACTATGTCAGGAGATTTTTGGTTTAGTGGATGGTATCATTCTTTCATCTTAATGTCCTTCCTCGGGCTGGCTGTATGGGTGGTGAATCAGGGTTTCCAAAGTGAAAGAAATAGGAAATGGGGCACAAAAGGAGCCTCTGAGAGAAGTCTGGAAGACCTATTGTCCAGACATGACTGGGAGGAAGGGAGGAAGAAACAGCATGTTTATAACCCTTGTCGTAGATAAGAGCAGCTCGTCCTGACCCAACAAGTCAGGATGCTATTGTGCTGTTGTGGCCAGTGCTGAAAATAGGGACAGAGAAGCACAACAGACCAGCTTTGGTGGCTGCAGAGGCCACAGGGTCCTCTCAGATCTGCTTTCTGTGAAATGCTTGCTTATTTCCCAGCAGTTCACTTCTGGTTTTGTAGAGTTCACTCCGCAAAATCTGCACAGTCACTGGTGGTCACATCAGCCAGAGAAACACGTGCTGTGTACAGACACTTTCCCAGCACACACACACAGCAGTGCAAGCCAGACAGACAGACTGTAACAGCTACTGTTACAGGCTCCCAAAATACATGAGTTATTTACTCATTATTGGCTGCCCAGTCCCAGGCGGGGTGCTTTCCAAATAACACGAAGACACTAATCTCTCCCTACAGAACAGTTTCTCTCCCTTTCCAAAATAGGAAAGGTCTTGTTGGAACAGTGGTAAGGGACACCAGATACGAGTAAAGGGCTCAAGGCAATTAGCAGAAATCACCCCCTTAAAATACTTTTGTTCCTGCAGTCATGACACAGCAACTTTACATTCTCCCTTTGCCTTCATATCATATCACCATTCAGCTCAGCAATTTACCCCTTCTATCTGGTTCAAATCTCAACCGCACTTTTCCAATGAGCTCAAACAATGTTTTTGTTTCTCATCTGGCTAAACGCAAAAATTCTGCAGTAATAAAGTGTATTTTCCAGGAAAGTTTGAGTGAATCAGCTGGATGAGAACTTCAGAACTCCTGCACAAGCAGGTAATTTTAACTATTTATGTATCTATCTAAAGAATAGAAGAGATTTCTTATTTGATTATATCTCTTTCTTATGAATAAGCTTCCAAATAGGAAGAAAGCTTCTCCTTTCTACCCATCACAAGTTACTTCATAGCTGTGGCACAAGCAGTGCCATCCTACACTAGCTGATGAGTGAACCACCCACCTGTGGCTGACGTGACAGGCAGTGCTCTGCATATTCTGAAATATTCTGAAATGTTGCTGTTTGAAATATGACCATTTTCTCAGTAATTGTATAAAAATATGCTGAAAAATATCTCAGTAAACAGACTCACCTATTCCCCTGAGCAAGATGTTGAGAAAGTGGGCTAAACACTGTGGCTTGTCAGATATGCTAATAGATGAGATGTATTTTCAGCACTGGTCTTAAGAAGAATACACTGAGCAAATGTCACTTTTACAACCACTAACTGAACATGGCTATGGCTGATAGCACTTTCTTTCCTCCTCTGCTTAACCTCAGAGATTATGTCCCGTTTGTTTATTGGAAATATTCTTGCTTCCCTAAAGATTCACCATGAACTGAACCTCCCTGCCAACAGGACCTTGTATGTGGAGGTGTTATTCTGCATTTGCTTCTCACTCTTGCCTGATCCAGCCAATTCAAATTATCATGTTCATGCAGCATTTCTGCCAGCAGAGGAGGGATTGCCTAACTTGTCATTTGGTTATGCCACCCTTCAGGGTCATCAAAGCAATACCATGGAGGTCTACAATCAAACTGAATGACCCCAGGCAACTTTTAGTTTTACATGTGCTTTCAAAGCAACAAACAACCCTGGGTAAACTGTTCAAGAAATAGTGTTCACAAGGAGATGAACAGAAAGAAAGAAAGAGACAACAAAGAAAACTAGCATTGATTGAAGTGAAACATTGGGAAACCATCCCTTCAGAATGCCTGATAACGTGAGAAGAGGATCATCTGCACATTAGGTTATGACTTCCACATATATTTGTATATGGACTTGCCCAGACCCAAACTCATGCATCTAAACACCTCTTAGCTTCCAGCACCTCAGTGGCAGGCATCAGAATCTCCAAAGTTATGCTAACAGAAGCTAGGCTCAAATTTAACATTCTAGTTTAAATGCGTCACTAGAAACCAAATGTAAAATTTTCTTGTACCTGCAGATAACTTCTTTTTAGCCCTGCTGGAAACTGGATGACAGTGATTCCTGGGAAGTTTTCACACAGCAGACATCCCCAGAAACACCCCATTTCATCAAGACGCCTGCCACCAGCAATAGGTCTATAATGCCAACTGCAATTAAATCCTTGAAAAGTTGCATGCAGTATCTCACAGTTTATGAATAGCAATGAGTATATTAATGCTCACAGACCCACGAGCTCAGCAAAAACTTCAGGTAATTTTTCATTATACTGCAATTCTCAGCACCTTCAAATCAATCAAGGTTCTGCCACAAACTTCTAAAACTGGGTAAAATACTTCAGGACATGCAGAAACGCACAGCTCATGGTGTAGTAGTAGCATAAAGCAGCACAATCTGTATCAGCCCAAATAAAATACACCCACTGTTGCATGATTTATAACAAAGCATTTTCAGTGCTGCAGTTGAAAGGAAGGAATTCTGGAAGGTAAAATACAGATTCAAATAAGCTGTTTATCTGTTAAAAAAGGTAAATGTTGTCATTCCTTTCTTCTTATTTAGAAAGAAAAAAAAAGGGAAAAAGTTTTCCTTATGCACAAGCAAACCAGCCAAGGCTTTGCACACCTACAAGCCATATAAAGCAGACAAAGGGAAGTGAGAGTAGCACACATCCAGATCCTTGTTAACAACAGGTAGCTGAGACCTATCTCACTTAATGGGTCAAGATCCCTGTTACATATATGCATATATGCATATAGAGAGACTAACTCAATATATATACTATTTACTATATGTTTTGAACGGGGGGGGGGGTTTCTGTAAATACCTGTACTCAGAGGGGTGGCTTCAGTCCCTGTTAAGGCTCTACTGGAGCATCAGGGTCTTAACAGCTGTGTGGTGAGACCAGGGCATCCAGACAAGCAGTTAAGCATCCTCTGCCCCTCTTTTAGGGGATTCCTACAAGCACACTCACAGCATTCTGTGAGAAGGAAATGCCACAGTGCTGCTGCAAGCAGGGAGTGTGATATCCTGGTAGCAATGGATGAAATCCTGGCTCCCCTTAATGATGTTTCATTCCTTAATTTCCCTCTAGCCAGAGTTTTGATGGGTGACTTTGATAGATCACAGCAAGGATGAAATGCCACCTGTCCCTGAAACAGCCTCCAAAGGCAATCTGGGCAAAAGCAATAGAATGATGTAACCCCCTCAGTCTGCTGTTTGGCCTGCAGCTTGTAACTACTGCTGGCACCCTACCAGGCTGTGTGTGCCTCCAGCCCCAGCTCTAGGTGACCACAGTGCTGCTCTGCCTCTGTGACACCCCTTGGCTGCCACCTCCACCTCTCTGTCTTCACTCACACACAGCTGCTTCTGCTTGCATGCCTCAGGCAATGTTTCCTTTGCTTCCTTTGGCTCAGAGGATTAGCAAATCAAGCTGGATACTAACCCAGGAGGCAACATAGTGTTCCATAAAGAGCCAACAGTGTGTGATAGCCTGCTGTGCTGTGTCCCAGCTGTGTGCTCAGTGGCTCCAGGTCTGGAACAACTCAGAAAGCATCGAGCCCAGTGCCCCTGGCATCTGACTTGAATCAATGTAAACAAATTATTAACAACGACTCAAAAAACCCACATGAACCATACAAACTGTTTTAGTTCTGTATGGACAGGAGCTGGACTCAATGGACCCTGTTGGTCCCTTCCAACTCAGCATATTCTGTGATTCTGTGTGATTCTGGAGAAGAAACTCCCATTGGAACCTTTTATTGCAAAGTCTCAGTTCACCACTTCAAGTCAAAGTTATGGGCGGGATTAAGCTATGTAGGACTCTGAAACATGGATATTTGGGGATTCAGTTTCCTTAGGTGCTGTGAGATTGACATTCTACATTGTGCTGTTCATAGCAGGTAATACTGCTTGTCCACCCACATTGTGTTTATCTCCAACTGCAGCAATACATACTTTAGGCTGCTGGCCAGCTGTAATAAGATGGATTCATACCTCAGGAAGAACAAGGTGGTTTCTAAAGCCTCTTCTTTCTGAGACTGGCTCTGGACCTGGCAACTATTACAGCCAGGAGAACAGAACACAGAGCTGAAATGCATTTGTGGTACTAAAAGGTTGTTAGATTAATGGCTTCAGAGGAACTTTAACAGAGAGGAAAATTTAAGTAACTGTTTGCGTTTATTAAAAGAGAGATGGTCTGGGGCCAGTTCCTTTAAGAGTTAACATCCCTCAGGGCCTGAGATGCTTCTGGTGCTGCTTGCAGACCCATTAGAGACTGAAGCATGGAAGAGAGGTACAAATCCTGCTCTGGATCTTTGCCTAGAGGAGGAAGGAAAGGCCGTGGAGCAGTGGGAGAGAGCAGATAGGGAGGACAGCTTCTTTTTGCATCTGAATTACCAGGGTTTTGAGGTACTGTCAAACCCTGATGGTAACAAGGGTGTCTGTACCCTAATTCAAGATCACTCCAGTCTATTACAGGCTGGACTGAAGGCATTAACTTATTTCATATGACCTATACAATATAGACACCACATCTGGTTACATGAGCAATAGGATGGCCAGCAGGACCCTAACAGTAAAAGGTTTGGTAATGTTTTATTTTCTCTCTGGGTTCCTAGAAATGTAAAAAGAAACAAGGAGGTAAATATCTGAATAAAAGAAATCCAAGTAGTATTTATGAATTTTTTTGCTAGGCAAATGCCAGTACTTAAACAGACTCTCAAACACATGAAATGCTTTTAGGGCCCTCCCTATTACCCCATGACTGTCTGTTCATCAGTGTATGTCTGTGTGTGCTTTTAGCTTAGTAAAACCACCCCAGCAGCCTGTTCTTGAGCTATGGAAAATGTAATGCTTCTATGGGAAGCATTCAGCTCTGACTCATTATCTGTATCTAACCATAGGATCATGAGCTCAGATACACAGAGCAACCCTCATATCAGCACAAGTAGCCTACAGCATTCTTTTCCTCACGATTTTTTTCACGTAGCATAAAGTTTTGTTTGATTTTTTATCCCAAACATGGTTACTGTAATATAAAGTGTTGAATGGGTGAGAGAGCATGGGTAAGAGAGGCAGGTTCTTTGGCAATGTCCTTGTTAAGCTGCTGGCAAGTTGCCTTGCTCAGGATGTGGAACAGCAGCTGAAAACAGCCAAACACCAAGCCCCCATCAGGAAGCCTCAGGACTGTAATGCTGTTGCTAGGGATCCTGCTTTCAAAGTGCCATAGTTGAATAAAGTAGGTCAAGAAAATTACCATTATAATGATATTCTCATTGCTGTTCTCTAGCTGGTCCCCTACCTGGCTCTGTGCTGCTGTAGGACCTTCCTCATTGCTTCATCTTGCCTTCCTGCACAGTGGCCAATCTGCACAGAAATGGCAAGAAGCTCCATTTCAGCCTCGTGGGAAAGATCAGCTTTTTTTAGAAAAGAGAGCTGTTGCACAGAAGCCCTCAGACTGAGAAGAACCCAAACTTCCCAGGTGAGCTCTGCAAATTTTTGCTGTCTCCTCCCCTTCCAGCAAACAGCCATCCTCTGGCATAAACTAAGTACTAAAAGGATGGATTTAAGGATGGATGTATTTAATGAGAAAACCTGATTTAGATGTCCATTAAGATACACACCTCTCTTTCTATTTCTCTTTGGCAAACCAAGCATCTTGTTCTTCACTCCTGGGAGCATTGAATAGTTTCTGTGGAGTTGCCTAATCTTTTTACACTATCCACCAAAAAGGCAATATTTCTGTGGTAATATCCTAATTTAATGAGTTGCCACTAATCATCTAACCTAGGAGCCCTCAGATGCCACACATCTGCCCTATTACAGCTCTATTTGTTTTTTGACTTAGGTCAATTTGCTTAGGGGCTTGCTTACCTTGTGAACCAAGCAGGGTTCAGGACCAAGACAATGTACCCAAAATGTACCAACCAAAAAAAGCCTCTGAAAGACCCTGTTAGCCAGGATTAGGGCAGTTCCTCCCCTGCTTCCTTGTGGGAGTAGTCTAGTTAGCTGGACTGTATCATCACTGTGGTCTGATCTCGATAGACCAGATGGTAGCCAGTATTTTGGAGAGTGGTGGCCAGGCCTGATTCACTTCTGCTCTTCCCATTTTGAGAACAAACATATGTTCTCTCTGCTGCTGTGCTACTACTCACGAAGACTAAGATCAGGTTATTTAGTTCATGGCACAATCCAATGCTTAACCCCCACTCCAGCCAGCCATGCCCAAGCATTGCCAAGAAAATGACTCAATACATGACATTAAGAAAGAAATTGCTCCTCTGTTCTATCATGAAAATAAAAATATTAATATCTACTTATTTAATAACTATGAATTAGATATTGTTTGCACAGTATTTACGTATGAAGAAGAGGTAAGACTATTAACTATGAGTGCTGGTGATACATAATCTCTACCTTCATCTCAGAAAGAGCTTGAGGGCAGGGAGAGGCAGTTGTATGCCTCCTGGTAATAGCAAAGCCCAAAGTGAGGAATATAATTACACACATATTTTTGTCATACTTTTGCCTGAGGCTGTGGACAGTATTTTGGATCTAGCTCTCTTTTTTTCATGGTAAACAGATTATGCTAGTCAAGTACTTCCTTTGGTGCCCTCCTCTATTTACAAAGACTGCACTGAGGGCACTATTTCCATGAAAACGGCAGGAGCAATACAGAATTAATCACTATAGTCAGAGATCCCTGATTCTGCCTTCCCAAAGGGATTTGTGCTAAATATCACTGCTTTCATTTCCTCTGATTTCTCTATTTTGTTTTTCATGTTTGTTCTTTTTTTTTTCCTCCTCATACAACCATTTCGGAGAGCAATTCCCAAAACTTTGCCTTTGCCACCTGCCTTAGGGAACCCTCCCCAGATCCACAGCTTCATTGCTGCCAGGATGCCTGGTGAGCAGTGACTTCCTGTGACATCTCATCATTTTATAAAGGCCTGCTTAACTGCTTCATCTGGTTAGCTCAACACCCCAGGATATGGAACAGCTGCTCCCAATAAGCAGATACGTAAGTGTAACAAAAGACATGGTTCACAGCAGACAAAATTAGCTTTCAACATCAAAGGAGATTTCCAGGAAAGAAGAAAAAGGCTATGAATTTCATAAATACCCAGTTTTTGTCTAGAACTAGAGTTGGATGGTGTCTGTTGTGCTCTGAAGCTTGGCCATCTTGTTTTAGTTTGTTTCACAGCAGCTGAAATTGTCCTTTGATTCTGATGGGCTATTGTGCTGTTTTCCCATGAATTCTATTTGAATTCATATAAAGGGTTTGATTGGACTAGATTTCTTATGTAAGTTAAAGTGTTCCTTGGTCCTGCTGTTATTTATGTATTTGTTCCCCACGTTTTTTAAGTACCTGACAAGAGGACTCCAAGTACTGTTAACTGTCCTTTAAGATATTTTGACAAAAATGCCAGTTCCAATTACATCAAACAACCCAGTAGTGAAGTCAGCCTTGTACAGGTTCCCCATTTAAACCCTTTCTAGTGCAGCTCTCTTCATGCACTTGGCTGTCCGCTCACCTCCTGAGGATGAGGACATTTTCTTTAGGACCTGCAGGGAATCAGCACTAGACACCCACACTTTCACATTTCGAACTGCTCCAGCACAGGGTCTGCTGCTGGCTACAGCTGTTGCAATGGCAAGGACAGCAGGAGAATACAGAGTGTGTGTCTGTAATGTGTAATTTCCTTTGGCACCCTACACTTTCATGCTGTCCTTTCCAAAGCCAGGGCATTTAACACAACACAGACACTTTGTACAATGCTGGCAAGAAATTTCTGTATTCGACAGATGTTACTGGGCATCTATTCTGATCCAGCTGATAGCAGAAGAATTTGGAGACAGAAGAGAGTGGTCCTGTATTAATAAGGGATTTCAGTATATATTTGATTACTAAAAGTTCAGTTACTACCAGTGATAGGAGGTAGCACTTCCCACTGCTCCCCAGCTACCCTGCTCCGTTGCAGAGACCAGCACAAAATGAGCTTCAGAAATACTAGAGAAAGCAGGGAATTAAGGAGTCATATGCAGTGCTTATAGCCACAGGCACTCCACGGGAGTCAAACCAGGCCAGGAAAACTTGTCAGAAACAGGAGACAGGGCAGTCCTTTGCTGTTCTAACTCAAGAGGAACTGCTGGATCGGGGTGAAAATTAGAACATCTTCAGGTGGGAAATTAATTCTAAGAAAGGTCTATAAACCCTTTCTTAGAATTAGCTATGGCATGAGTAGGACCAGCATCTGTAAAGAGGAGAGCCTCTCGCCTGGGTCAAAGTCCTGTCTGCCACATCTGGTGTTTCTCCAGAGTAACATCTCTGATCCACTGACTCTGAACTCTTCATGTGTAAGGGTTGCCATGGGGACATGCTGAGATTGTGCCATTTTAACATTTATCTTCCAGATTCCTCAAAGAAATTACTATATAAGCTTCTAGGCAATAAATATGCATGTGAAAATGTGAATATACAAACCAACCCATCAAAGCTGCAATATACCCCCATCCTGGTGGACTTGAGTCTTAGCTGCTGTTTGCACAGTAGCTGTGGGAACATTCACTGTCCCCAGGATCCTCTATGCCATGAATGCAAAAAGGAAAAAATGTTTGGGTGAATGGCTCATAAACACAGCTTGTTTTCACAGAGAGAGAAGACAGGGAAGGAGGAAGCTGTGCAATGTTTAAGAGAAATTTCTGAACACCATTCATAAAGCTCTACCTGTGCTTTGCTATGGTACCTTTTAAGCAAACTCAATAGTCTATAGCAAGAAGACAAAATTGACATAAAGAGCTGTAAGCTAAACTTCCTGCTGAACAGCTGTGTGGAAAGGGAGACAAGCCTGAACTCTTACCCAGAAATGCTTGTGGCTTCTCATTATTTAGACTTTTTACCTTTGCTGTCTTTGGGAGAAGAACCTAAAAATTAAAAAAAAAAAATAAAGGAGAGAAAGGGGAGAAAGATGGCAAAGAGGCAAGAAAAAGAGAGAAGAGTACTACAGTCAGTTGACATTAGCCAATGGAGCATATAACCCATAACCCATGGCAGGAATAGGGCTGACTTGCTCTCCCCCAGCAACCACGTAGCTGCTAAGTATGACTTGCCAGGACTTCAGGTATAACGAATGGACAAATCATCTAGGGAAAATTAATAATACCACCGGAGTCAGTGAAATTTCTCCAGGGATATTGTAAGGATGAGGATGCCCTAGCCAAGTGGAAAATGGTCTGTATTGATCCTCAAGCCCACAAACTGGGAGTATGTTCACACAGAAAGCTGAGCTGCAGCTCACAGGCGGCAAAAGCTCAATTCTTCATGGCAGCTTTCCGTGCCCTGCACCTGCACTACAGCACAAAGTCTTGGAATCTCCATGTTGTTTTACCCTTGCAAAATGCATGGCACCATCTTGAGAACATCTCTGAAAGCAAATCTTATTCATATCCTCTCCCCACTGCTACCCAGTGCCCTCTCACCCACAAGCACTCTGGAGATGCCCACTCATAGCTAAATACTGGGGCAGTTCTGCTGGCAGCAGAAGCTGCTGTAAACCAGCCTTTAGGTCTAAGGGTCAAATCAGGGTGGCTTTAGGAAGTGCTCTCTGACTTTCCTTCTTCCCAAGGGATAGTTCTGGCACTGGAAGTGAGAAAAATCACCAAGCCAAGAGGAAGCAGGGTGCATAATTATGCTAGTTCATATGTCCAGCATTCTGATAATGTAATCTTGTAGATACTTTTTAATTTTTAATACATAGATACTTTTAAACAGGTATTTGAGTTTTTAAGGGGAGCCTAAGTCAGGTGAATAAATATTTGGCAAATTTTTGATGGATGAATATGGTTAGAATACAAAATACTCTCCATAAATTGGAAAAGCTTTCTGGACAAACATCAAGTTGCTTCTCAGCAGGAGTGAGTGAAGTGTACTACACCCAGACAGGCACAGTCAACTAAGCAAATGAGTATAGATTGAGCTGGACAAGATCCAGCAAGATCTAGAAAAATGTCTAATTATTACAATGAATTATGTTTGCATGGGACAATGCTATTGGAAAGTGAAAAAATCACCTTGGATTATAAAAAGAGGAGTAAAACCTGAAAGATGGTCTATTGGTAAGATCTCAACTGGAGTGGTATGTCCAGTTTTGGACCAAACATTTGGAGAATGACCTGGAGAGCATCAGAAAGAATACCATAGTACTAGAAAACTAAGAAACATCACCAGTGAATAATGATTGAGATAATTTTATCTCAAAAGAAGCCTTAGGATACAGACAAGACAATTGCAAAGGGGAAGGGAACAACTTGTTATTGTCTGTTTAGATGTGGGTCTCAATTGCAACAAAGAAGATTCAGAGGCAAAATTAGGAACTATTCTATGTCACTAAGAAAATGGAGCACAGAAATAGATATGATGGATCTTCTTTACTGGAGCCCTCGACTAGGAATTATATAGTCTTTTTGAAGGTGGGACAGAAAGGGAAGTCATGTAAATAGGTCTGATTTAAGCTTTTTAAGCCTAGATGATACTCATCGGTATATTTTACTGGACAATAATTCACTCTAAAAGGTTCTTCATTTTGTTTTTAAGGCAGAAATATGACACAGAAAAATGAAGAAACCAGAGATTCAAGAGGCTTTTCAGCTCAGGTGTAGGTCGGTGCCCATAGGCACCAACCTTTGTATGAAAACAAAAGAGGAACAATTATCACTAGCTTACTCTTGCCACTCTGGGGGAACAGTGCAATTAGGGCAAGGAGTGAAATACCAGCATGACCTGAACAAGCTCATTATCAATGAGATTTTAAAATTACAATATCAATTAATAAAATGTACCCTGCAGCATAAAATTCTAGCATGAATTTAAGCTATCTAGAAGGATCAGAAATAGAAAGTTTGTAGGGTTCTTTGATCCACTTTATCTTAGAAACAAACTCCTTTTGACAAGTGATGAGGCAAAGATTCTACCATTTGAAAATTTTTTTACTGTCATGCATGTGTAGTCTGTTTCTTAAGACAAAGCATTGGTTCAGGTAATAAGTTATTTCAACAAATGAAGTTACATTAAAGCAACTCTCTTATCAATTAGAATTAATCCTTCACTTCTGACATTTGCAGCTAAGGTGTACAAGGAGGTAATATGATACAGCAATGAGAAAACACACTGTCTGGAGCTAAAAATATCACAACCCAGACTTGAAAGTTAGCTCTAAGATTAACAAATTACCCTTTTAATGAAGTGAGAGGCATATATTTGACTGTCAAATAATATTGAGCATTTGGTACTAAAGGAAATGCAGATGTTACTAATAATACACACTTTTTCTCATTACAGATTCTAGTATTATACAGTTAGAAAAGACAAAAGTCAGTATAGTCAGAGGATTCCTACTAGCTCCAGTGCCTAACAACATCAAGGGCCAGATTAGTGAAAGCACTAATTCTTGCTAGATAGAGCAGCTGGGATCAAGACTTCAAGCATGCCCAACTGAGTTCCTGGTTCAGAGATCATGAATCAAGGAACGACAGTACGAGCAGAGTCCCTAATGCCTCGCTGAACTTTCCGGGGTTTACAAGTTGGCTTGATCTGGTAAGGAAAATACATCATGGTTTTATCCACAAAAGCAAAACCACCAGTCTACAGCTCACTGCCCTCCCAGCTACCCTAGCAATAGAATTAGCTGCAGGGGCACACAGTTTCCCAATAGCATGTTGTGCTGAGCACACGGGCACATGGACACAAACAAAGTATTTGCTCAACATCAGTTGCTCGAGACTAAAGCAGTCATGCTTTTAGTGCTGATGGGAGAAGGGCTGAGCTGCTGTGACACCACCAGTGGGTAGCAGCACCGTGCACAACTACTGAACACAAGCAGCATGCCCTGGTCGAGGAGTGGGAGCACTGTGGATCAGATATTCCTGTATCTTCAGTGACTCACTCTGTGCAGCAGCTTTAGCAAGGGAAGTCCAGGCAGCTGCAGTGCTTCCAGCTCTCATGACACATCACACTTTTGTAGTCACTGAGCTGGTGCAAATTGATTCTTGTTCCCTCTTTTTAACATAAAATGCAATTTATCTCTCAGAGGAGGAGATTTTTGGGTAAGAAGAAACAGTTCAAAAATTAACTTTGGTCACAGAAAGCAAAATTTTAATTTGCAGTTCAAAGCTACCTATTACTGAATAGTACCCAGAGGAGGAAAATCATGCAGCTGTCTGAAAGGAGTCCAAAATTCAAATTAAATGTTTCCAGGTATGCTAGCCAAATTTATCATAACTACTCTTGGGTGAGCAGACCAAAGCCTATAATTTGTTGAAGCATCCTACAGCTATGTGTGTAATCAGATAAATACTGTAGGCCTGGACTGAAATCCACTTTTCAATAATTGACATAAATAAATACATAAATAAATAAGACAAAACATTAGGGTTTGAGTTTAGTTTTTTCTTTTTTTTAGAAAACACATTATTTCCTCATTCAGAAAGATAATTTTGAAATTTAAACATGCAGAAGCTCCATTATCAACAGCAGCAATGTTGCCCTTGCAAGCCCTTTTAAAAAAATACTTGTGTGTGCTAGACATATAAAATATCTTTTCAAAAGCAATTTATGCCTCTGCGAATTGGCTGTCTAAAGACCTTTGAGGATTTGGGTGCTTTTTTAAGGGTAAAACTCTAGCACAAATAGTTGAAAGGTTTCTTTTTTAAAGTTCTATGTTTAATTTCCTAACTCACTCCTATCTCCTTAAAGAGTTGTGTTGTATTGCTGCTCAGGCTATGGCTACACACCTTACTTCCAGGGAATTATTAACTGAGGTTTCCCGTGCAGGGAAGGGGCTCAGCTCTCATTACCCAGGCGCTGACTGGGGCTGGCTCACACTACGGGTAGTTGCCAAGTCAGTGCATCTTTTCATCTCTGTGAACCCCTTTTTAACACACAAAACTCTTCTGCTTCTCCCCTAAATCAGGAGAGAATCAGGGCTGTCAGGTCTGTACAGGGAGGAAATCACGTGGGAAAACACAGCCTGTATCTGCCCACAGACAGTTTTCCTCCCTTGTCCTGTTGCACAGACCACGACACATGCGTGTCAGTGCTGAGCACAACAAAATTAAGGAATTCGCATGCTAGATGGCAGCATGGAGAGCCCTTCCCTACAGCATGTCCTTCTGGCACAGGGAACAGCTGTACCACAGCAAGGAGAGCAAATCTGGACCACTTGACTGTGTGCTTATCCAAAACCCAATCAAAGAGATCTACAGTTGCTGTTGAAAATGAAATTATTCTTGAAGGAGTAATATAAAAGTAGGCAATTCCCTTGCTCATGGCCATGTTTTATTCAGACTGTCCTGTTTTGTAAGGGGGAGTTATTTAATTTTCTAGTTTTGCTGAGTTTTTCCCATTTAATTTTGCTCTAAATCCTAAAAAAAGCCGTACCTGAAGTCCTGAGGCTGGGTAATGGGAGTTACCTTTGTTTGTCCAGCTTTGATGAACACTGACTAGTTTCATTTACATACCGCAATGGTAACACTTCAGCCAGCATTTTATCCAGGAGAGCTGATTGGCAGGCATTTGAAATGAAGGATTATCTTGTGGTCGAGGCAGAAAACCGGACTCAGGAGACCTGATTTCTGTTCTTTGATCAGTCACACAAATCCTGCATGACACGGGCCAAGCTAATTAATAGCTCCATATCTGTGTTCTTTAGCATAATTGAGGGTATGAGTGTTTTGGTTTTGATTTAATTTTTCTCCAAACAGAGGGATAGCTCTGCGAATTTTTTTTAATTGATTGGTATAGTAAGGACCTCATTTTTGTTGTGCTCCTCAGTGTTTCCAAAATTCAAAACAAAAAATCCTTTTATAAATTCATGATCTGTTTTCATATGAATACTGAAAAGTGATCAAGTTCTCTTCTATATAAATTGGGCCTAGGAGTTTCATCACTAGTTTTCATTATTATAATTTGCTACTATTTACCTGACCCAGGCCTCAGAAAACACTTGAGGAAATTATTTTACAAATGTGGTCTGTAGAAATGAGCTCTGGGTGGGGGTGAGAGATTGTGTTTATGCATCAAAGTAATAGTAGCTTTGCTGCACCCATGATGGTCAAAATATGTAACCAAATCAAGTTTTCTTTTATCTCTTACTAGCACAGGTAGGGTGCCAAATACACAAGGCCAGTGCTCACGTTTTGAGTTCTGAAATATCTGAGGAAAATTCAGAGATACAGCCTCCTGCTCTCCTACCCTCTTTTCTCTCCCCAAAAAGTGCCAGCATTGGTGCTGATTTACCAGCAAATGGACAGATAAAAGACCCCATCAAACACTGCATCTGTGCATGTAACATTAATAGATTCACAGTCATTATAGAGGTCAGAGGAAGAGTTTGTTCTCATTTTCCCATCCCCACACTGCAGCTGACAGCTCAGCACTTGATCTGCAGTGATGGACAGTGACTGCACCAGAGTTTCCTTTCAACTTCGTTTATACAAGACACTGATTATTTGGACAGATAAATATGAGAGTGGAATAATTTACTGCTGTGCTTCTCACTGTGCTGTATAAGTCTCCCTTTAATGCAGCTTAGCTACTGAAAAGAAAAGCTATTTTTATTCTAATTTTCTACATGCTTACAGGAGAGAACCATTGTTGCAGTTATGATTTAATAAACAACAACTTGGACCTGGACCAGGTTAGTAGATGAGCACCAGGCATAACAACAGAACAGGCATAAGAACTTCTATTTTTCAGTCTTAGAAAAAAGGCAAATACAGCAGGGCATCAAACAACATGTTCTCTTCTTCCTGGTTTGCTTGTAATGAAATAGCCCAACTCCAGATTTGCATCTGGAGCCATAAATTTGCTAAGCTTTTCCTACCTGTCATTGAACACCTGGCTCTTTTTAGGAGGGGACTCACAGCCCATCTCTTCTTTCCAAAAGTATTTCAGAGGGGCAAGCCACCTACCTATAGAACATTTTACTAATGCAAAAAGAAACCAAGCCACTGCTATTTGATGTGAACTTGTGGTCAGTCTTCATTATTAGATTTCAGGCTAATTTGACAATGACCTTTTGCCTGGTGTTGTTAATTTTGTTTCCTGTAGTTTTTCATTAAAGGAAGATAATGAAAATACAAGCCCCTTGGTGTAAATCATTAAAGACTCTGATTAGCAATGTGATGGCAAAAAGTACATTCTTCCTCTTCTGTTCTTTTCTCGTGCATATTTTGAAGTACTCTTATAAAATCATGAAAGTGAAAGACTCACTAGCCTGCAAAAGTAAAGAAATCCTCATAAGACACCATACTGTGTTCCATGAGAAGCCCCTGTTGTACTGCCGTTGGCAAAATTCACAAGGAGTAGTAGTCTGTAAAAAGATTGCTTAATGAGGACAGCGTGTGTGAACAGGAAAGCTCTGTGTGTCTGGAAAGCCCAAGCTGTCAGCCAGGACTGAAGTGGCCCAGAAGTGCTGGGCACGCATGAGACCTTTTGGTCACCAGAAGATGACAATGTTCACTACCAGCTTTTTGTAATGCTTTTGCTGAAACAGAGGGTGTCGGGTGGATGACTTATTAAGGATTCATTTCTGTGTGCCCTTTAATACACTGCAGTCTAGCCAGGCAAATGCATTTCACAGGAGTGCCTCATAAGCAATTTGTACACACATTAGCTGGGAAATTGCAATGGTCTCGAAACTGAGGTAGTTTTATACTGCATTATCACTGTCAGATTTGCTTTAAAGACCAGATCTTTCTCTGGCAATGCCAGAAATAGTGAGTGTTCTCACTTATATCCTTCACTTGGGAAAAAAGTGAGTTTCATTGCCATCTCTGCTTCTCTTTTGAGCAGAACCAGCTTTTGTCTATTTTCTAGATTGCGGAGTACTTCTTCTGTGCTACATTATATCTCAGTAAAGCAGCAAGTGATTTGGATTGAGTGGCAATTTGACTAGAACAATTCTGTTGGTGCTAAACTCTAATGTTTCAGCTGTCCAACTAGTGCTCATTCTAACTCCTCCTAAAGGTAAAAACCTAAGCTGAAAAAATAATCCTGAAAGAAAATTGTCAAGGCTGATTAATGTAGTTGCCAGTTTACTAAAAATTAAGTAATAAAATATTTAGCTATTTCAGACTTCTAGTTGCCTATAGCAATTGAACAAGTACCTTGGATACTGCAAGAGAAATGGGTTAACCTGAGCAAACTGCAAGACATAAATGGATGAAGATTACTTGCATAGTAACTTTAAGCTGTCCTCCTCCAATATGCTAAAGTTCTTATTCTGAATGTATTTGTAAATAACTCACATCTCTAATGTAATTTTATCAAATAATTGCAACTACAAAACTCTTCAATATTTATAGGAAAACAATAGATCTAGAGATCATTGGCACTTCCAGTTTTGCCAGTAACCTGGATATTGCCTTGAAATTTAACAAAACCACAATGGGTTAGAAGTGGCTGAAGACCTACAAACTATCATTAGTGAAGTAAGAAACTGGACCCCATGGCCTAATAGGTATTTCCATCCCTGTTCCTAGATACCCAGGACAATGCCATTATTTTAAAAAATCCTCTCCATGATGTTATGAACAGAAAGCAACACAGGTATTTGTGACTTCCTAAATATTGTACCTGCAAAAATCTAGCCCTTCCTTCCTGATCTTCGCACACTACTTAGTTAGGCAAAGCTTTGCTGAAATCTGTGACAGTTTTGACTGAATAAGGGCAGCAGGATTTGATCCCATGATAATAATACAAAAATCTGAATTCCAAACAAGGTGTACACCAGGAAGACTCACAGAAATTCCTTGTAAAAGGAGTTTATCATCTTTTTTTTTAGCAGAAGAACAATGTGGCAGAGAAACAGACCGTCAACACTTTCAGAATCAGTGTTTTCAGCACAACATATATTCGTTTTATACAGTGAAGTACAAAGCAATGAATCATGTTGTATATGAAGTGCAAAAATCAAGAAGAGGTAATGAATATAGAGAGTTACAGGTTGTAATTTCAACCTTCTACCAGTTCTACTCAGGTTCAGTACTTGAACTAATCCCAGGTTAGTTTCTTCTGCAACAGTCTAACTTTCTTTTTAGAGTACAAGGGATTTATAGTTAAACAACACATCTCCATTGTATCCTTATTAGTTATGATTTCTCTAGTTCTGTCTGACTTCTAGTATTACAGCAGTTACACATGACACAAAGCAAGAAAGAAAGCATTTCTATAACTGATCAAAGCTCTGTGGTCTGCCAGCTCCATTGCCTTATCACCAGTAACCAGTAGTGGTTGCTGTGACAAGGAAAGGCACAAAACCCCCTGATTACTAAACAAAGAGAGAAAAGTTCTCTGCCTTTCGACAGAGACAAGGCAATAAATCTATTTTGTAGGCTGCATTGACAATCAGGTGAAAGCAAGTGAAATAGGCCATAATCAAGGCAGGTGAGGTTGAGCAAGTGAAAAAAGATTAAAAACCCATCTGTTCCAAGGGTGAAATGAATGGGAATGCAGTCCAGAGTCATCAAAATAGGGGTCAAAACAGCAGGGCAGGCTCCAGGAAATGAGTGGGCAGAGTATAAGCAGAGTATAAACAGGACTGTGCACTCCCTGCCACTTAATGGGTGCCTGATGGTCAAAGCCAGACCTGGGCAGAGTAGCCCCCAAGTAGCTGCTGCCAGTTAAACTCCTGAAAGCTCATACTTTCTCATCCCCTAAACAAGCTAGTCTGTAACCTAAAGCCTCTTGAAACTTATTTTTCCCCTCTGCCAAAACCCTTTTTATTCTTTTCTCTTTTTTTTTTTAATTTTTAAAAAAATTTTTTATAGTCCTATAATTCTCTGTGTTATTTTGTGTAGGAAAATAACATGCTGAGGGTTTTGTGTTTGAATTTTTTAAAAAATGAAAGTATCTTGCTGATGTCTCATTGACATTTAAAGTGAGCTCTCTGACCTGAAGGCATTCCTGCATGAAGACCCTGCAGCAGAGGAGACCAAAGCCAGGCTGCAGGTCCCACACCAGCTTCCCAGTATCCTCCATAGGGGCACCTCATATGCACTCAAATACTCTCTGAGGATTCCTGGATTGATAACACATCCAGATGGCAGTGACAGAAACAGTTGTTTTTAAAATCAGGGTTATAAACGAAATGCAGCTTTTAGGATGAAATCTTCATTTCCTCTTGATCACAGCATTAAAGCATTTGTCAAGCATTACTTGAAGATATCAGTGGTGTTCCTAAGACTGTTGAAATCTTTGCAGGGGTTGGGCTATGCAGGACATGCCAAATCAGGATTGGAGTTTTAATCTTTAATTATTAAGGAAAGGAAAATAATATAGTAATTTTTTCTTCTTTGTGAATGAGTGTGCATGCAGACATTTCCCTTCTGGTTAGTAAATATCACACCCTGACTTTGGGCCATCATTTCCCATATGATGTGTGAGAATATTTTGTTGCTCTCTTCAAGGATTTATTCCTATTTGGAGGAAAATTGAGGTTAGTTGTGAGCAGGGTGGCACTACTGACAAATCTGCTAAGCCAAGTGCTTTGTTCTTCATGAGCAAGTAAGATGAAGTAAGCTGTGCAGACTAAGTGCTGCAGACTGAGGTCTTGAATAGATGGTCCTTAGAAATATTCATTTGAGCCTTTGGAGGCATTTCTAGCAGGGGCTGCCCCTGTGATTCATTGATTCTTTTCTAATCTCTCCCACCTGCAAGTCAACAATCCATCTGGCTGGCGGCAAACAGAAGCATAAATCTTGTAAGTCGCCCAGCTTTTGCACTCCCTGGTTTGCCCTTAAGTTGAAGATGCTTTAAGTCACATTTTTTAAACATTTTGGAAAGCATTAACCACGCACAACATACTAAATAATCACTGGAAAAAAATTTAAAAATCCAAACCCCATCTTCTGAAATGATAATTAAAAGTTCTGTTGAGTTTGCTGTAAAGCATGCTGAACATCAGCCAGAAGTGAAGCCAATGGACTGAGAAGAGTACAGAGGCTTGGAATTAGTGCCTAGTGTTATAAGTAGAAATTTCTTTATGAAGCAGCTTTGCATGTTTATTTGTAAGATATTCCTTAAACCCAGAAACTCTGTAGAAAACACCTCACTTTTGACGGATTTTGACACCAGTGGGCAGGTTTTTGTACTCCCCATTCAGGTGGTGCCCAAGGCTCAGCAGAGAAACCACAGGAACTGTGGGTTTCATGGGTTTCTGCTGGCTATGTGGTAACTGCACTGCTCCAGAGCTGCGTTGTCTGGAAGCAATGTCTGCTTTAGGTGAGCTTTACAGGTCTCCTCTGCCCTTCTGCCACAGATGGGCAGCACAGAATTCCTCCAGATACCCATCTCATTCCACCCAGAATCCATCAGAGGAAAATGGGGTGTCAGGCTGTTTGTTTTTGAGGGTGTTCAAAACCACAGATTTTGCATTTCAGCACAGCCTGTGGATCAGGGACTCAGTGATTCAGCCAGGTCAGCTGGTGAGCAGCAACATTTTCTGGTCTGCAGGTACATTGGCCTCACCTAAAGGGAGCCCACCCCTATACATTGACTATCCTGAACCAACATTTAACAAACTTGTATTCCAGCAGCACAGAAGATGCTGCTTCACTGCAAATCAGGGCCAGGTACATGAGAGAACTATCATTTCTGGTGAAGAATCCCAGCGTTTCAGTTTCTGAAATGTTACACAACAAAGTAATAATCATGGCCTTTCTTGAAGGACAGTTAGGTAACACATTCATTAAAGCTTAGCTGAAGGAGCCTCTCAGAGATCAAAGACTTCATCTGCAGCACTCTATTCTTGCAAAAGTGACATTCAAGACCTCTGGATATTTTTAAATATTATGTTTACTATTTTTCCTCACAGCAAAGGAAGAAAATGTGCACAACAGTACACATTACTGCTTCACTACATGTCCGTTTATCCCAAGATAAAAATGTAAATGTTCATATTAAAAAAATACATGAGGCTATGTACACAGATTTAACAAGTGGAAAAAATTATAAACAACCATATTAAAGCGTGCAGCCAACACCTGACATCACAGCAAGGATTTCCTGTGAAATTCAAAGGCTTCAAATTCAAACACCTCAGCCATTTTCAAAGGAGTTATAATGTCATTACATGCCAACTTCACTGATCCTCTTCTTGTGGCCTTCATCTACCCCTGCTTGAGTAGCAGCAAAAGAAGCCATTTTTTTCTTCCAAAATAGCTTGTTTTCTGCTGAAATTTAAAGGACTGCATATGGTATGGATTGATAATGCCATTTGGTAATGAATCCACTTCCACTGCTGGCAGTGCTGTGGGACAAATGTGCTAGAGAAGACAAATGTAATTTCTCAATAGGGATATCCACTTGTCATAGGAAAGAAGACTGAACAGATGTGAGAGAGTTTTGTGGACCAGTTCAGCTCCTACTGTCCCTTCCCTGTCACATAACCATGGCAGCACCCAGGATTGTGCAGGGAAAGAGGTGTCTACCCCCCTGCCAGTTCTCACTTCTCTCTCTAACCAGTCAGACAATGAGGACAAAAAGCTCATCAATATTTTCCATCTTTCTCATATTCAGGGGGACAAAGAGGATCAGTAATGAAAGGGTAGCCTCTTCCCTTTGGATGCAGGACCTTCCCTTCCCTGTGGATGCAGGACCTATAAGTCCTTGGACAAAAACCCCAAAAGGACAGAAAACAAAGAGGTTTTTAAAAATTAAGCAGTCAGTATATGCCACAGAACCAAACACAGACTGCACGAGGGGACTCGACAGCTCTCTAACTAATGAGGTCCCTGGTACTTTTTGGGCTGGTTGGCTTGTCAGGGACAGGAGGGACCTGGTAGCTCCATCAGGGCCAGTCGTGCAGGGGAAGGGAACAGAGGAGAAAAAAGGAATGGGATTAAGAGACAGCAAGGCCAGGGGCTTAGAAAAATACCTTTAACAACATGGCCATTAGATTAGAAATCTAGAAGCTGCTTTAGGCAGCACTTGAATAACTCGTAATAGGAAGAAAAAGTAATATAAAAGGAAGACAAAGCCTTTTGAACAACATGAGCCTTTTCTTTCTGTTCCTGAAACAGACAAAATAATGTCTGTGGTGGTTTTCCTGCTAGCTGGAGTCATATCTTTTCCTTGTAATATGCATAAATAGTTTATTGTGGTTGGTTCAATTTTTCCCAGAAACTATAACAGATCATCATCCCGTTTTTCTCAGTGAAGTAAAAACACAAAGCAATGAAATATTGTCGCCCCACAGTGTTAATAATCTGAGGAGATAAGATAAAGGGTGAGAAAATAATTATCATTTATGAGAGAGAAAAGAGGGAGTGGGCACACGTTGTGACTGCAGGTGGTAAGGTGTGCACACTGTTCTGCCTGGTGCTACCTGGAGAGAAAGAGAGCAGTGAATCCATACCTTTGATTAGCCCATCTTAACACAGACACAAAATGCTGAAAGAAAATAAAACTTTCCTGAAATCACACATGTGAGACTGGAGTTTATCCTCCACAGAAATACTGAAAGTAAAATGAAATGCCTTGGAGCACACTGCTTCAGTTTGGAAAAAATAAACCACACACAAATGGGAGTTCATCAGGAAACTATTTTTCTATGCAGATTTGTTTTTCACTGGAAGAAACTTACCAGGCTTTAAAAATTTGTTTTAGCTACACAGAAAACATTTCACAAACAGGAGGACTAATTTTTCATCTCCTGTCCTGAGGGCACTTAACTCAAAAACCCAAAATTCACAACCAATTTATCTTCACAGGTGTCTGAAAACATGGCATGCCTTAGCACTTTGATGCCTGCTGACTCTTCCAGCAATGTGAAAGCTATCCAAGGGAAAAACACTGTTTGCCAGAAATAACACTCCAAGGAATCTGTTAGTTCATTTTCTCTTGGGTAATGCCTCTACTTCCTCGTAGATTCTGTAATTCACAGCATAGCTTCAGAAGAGCCCACACTGCAGAAATCACAACCACTACCCTCCAACAATACTGGCCAAACAGCCCATAACTACCCTGTTTCTCTTATCTTCCAGAGCACAATGCAGTGGCAATAACATGTACAAAGCACCACAGGCACTGCCATCACTGCATTGCAACACTGACTGCTTGTCTCTCTAAAGCCATCCCTACAGGACATTTCATTATCAGTAGTTTCAAAGTAGTGGACCAAAAATCACCTAGCACATGTTCTTCAGGGCCTTCAGGATTTTTTCAGAATAAAATTAAATTTAAAGATCTCTGGTTCTCTTTCATGCAAATACTCCTGTTAGAGTAAAGCAGTAGTTTTTGCATTACAGTCCACAGAAAATGCATATGTGCCTGTATATCTGATTAATACCAGTAGGAAAACTCTAACAAGAGAAAATAATACAGAGCAAAAGCTTTTGAGAAAGGTGGGAATGGAAATCCTGGCTGAGAAGATATAGGCTATATAAATAAACTGCAGAAACACATTTCTGTTTCTTGTCAGACTAGCCAAAAGAGGACAAAGAAACAATCCCATCATATTTGAGATGCACTAAGTGCATTCTTATGCCAAACATACATTCAATGTTAGCAGAATTCAGGCTGCACACTAGGAATACAGACAAAGAAAGGTACGTTATAGGTCATTTCCTGTATACATCCCATATACATCCTTTTTTCCAAAGACAGATATTTTCAGTAGTTTCTTCCCACTAACTTTAGACATTTTCTTGAATAGTCTGTGTTGGAAATATATTCAGTTCTAACTTCCTTTTAGTCAAAGGAAAGTCATTGGCTTTCCCGGAGTAAGGTTAAGCTCTGCAGGCACCTATGAGGATTATCAAGGAAACCTGAGGCAGGTATGGCTGCATCTCAAAGGCAGAGACAGTGGGCAGAGCATGACATGCTTGGGCATCCTCACTATCCCAAGAAGAACACTTGTCTGCTGGCTTCTCCCTCCATGTATCAACATGCCAGGACACAGGGAAAGAGAGGGTGGTGCACACCTGGGTCTTGCCTGAGCAAAGAGCCTGGTTTCTCCCTGACCCACAGACTCATCCTACACACCTAACCTGAATCTAGGTTAAGCAGCAAAACTTAGGCAGTTAAAACTGAGCCTTTACATCTAACCTGTATTTAGAGTGGCACCATGCCACTCCCACTGACACCAATTTTGCCTGCCTTAGGTAAGGATCTGTACCCACACCCACGTAAAAAGGCAAGGATTGAAAGGATTATATGCATACACAATGGAAAAAAAACACAGTAAAATACGTAAATAAAGAACATTGCCTTTCAAATTCTATTTTAAAACCCTGTGTGGGTTTCTCTGATCTTCTCTCCCCCTCACCTTTTTCCCCTGTTAGCACAATTGAACACAGAACAGATAAGCACAACAAAAAATTTCAAGTGTGTCATTTTAGCTGCCTGAAGCACTTTTCACTTACTGTGCTTATGGTACAGCTAAAACAGAATTCGATAATGCCATGCAGTCTATGGTTGTAGGTTGCACTAAAGGATTAATTGAAGGTTTATGCTGCAGAGTGCTGTGCTATTCTTATAAACAAAACCCTGTTACCTCAGTTACTGAGGCTGTAAGTTTTTGAGTTCAGTGATTTGCATTTTTCATACACTTCTAGCAACTAAGAAGGGGGGGTTGGAGCAAGATTTAGGGGACTGTTATGCTGGAACTATTTATTTTACATTTCATGGTAGATTAGTTCTAGCCTTCTTTAAATAAAAGCAAAGCAAAACAAAAACTAGAACTAAAACTGAAGAACAAAAGCCAAGTCAGTGTCAATGCTGTTTGTTTTATTCTCCTCCTTCTCCATTCTTTTATCTTACACAGACCTCCTGGCAGCCTTTCTTATCTGGATTCACAAAATAGGCTCCCTCTTATCACTTTCAATTTCAATAAGACTTGTTTTACCTGCAGTGTCCATTGTATGTTAATCGACCAAGCTGGTGGAAGAGAGAACTTTTCTGCTTTCATTGCAGCTTTCATGCTTCTTCATGCAGAGCCTTAGCTTTTCCTCTTTCAATTGATGAACCTGAACTCTCTTAAAGATGGGATGTCCCTATTCTGAGAGTTTGCACCAGGCTGAAAACACCACCAGCACTGAGCAGATCCTAACACAGAGGCTATCAGTGAATGCTATTCAGAAGTCTCCTGAAATCACGCTGAAACGTAATTCTACATTCACAGTTATTAGTCAAAAACTTTGGAAAAGTCTGAATCCTTCATTGTTGCTTTATCTGTTGCCTTATTTGACTGCATATACAACCCAAAGAAGAGAGAATAGGCCCAATAGAATATTTGTACTTTTGCCTATGACAGAGACACACACTATAGAAAGTCCAAAAAAAAATTGTTTTGTATGAGGAATTGTAAATCAATGCATTTGAAAACATACATTCCCCTTCATAACTTTTGATCTAGGACAAGTTTGTCAAATTTCGAGTAAATTTAATTTGATGCACACTTCTGGAGATGGAAGGGAAAATATACAAAGTGCTTTGGATTATGTAGTATTTTCCCCCCACTCACTTCACAGTTCTGCTCTTGTGACTGCTTTGGGATAATGGCATCGGAGTAACACAGCTTAAGACAGAAAGCATAGTGTATGGAGGTATTTTCAAGAAAATAGAGAAACTGCAGGATTTTGTAATTACCAGACAACGTCCTGATGTGGGGAGACCTAAACAGCAGCCCATGGGATAGGGGTGTGGTCTGCTGCCAGACAGGCTGGAGTATCCTGGGAAAGGTGAGCCAGCTCAAACCAAGCTTGCCACAAGGATCAAGACTGTGTTCCTCCAAGCCCAAGTTTGCCTGCAGGAGGGCTCACTTGTCTCAGAAATTCAGCAATGGCTCACCAGATTGGTTCTAGAGGAGGCAGTTGGAGATGCTAAGCTACCGCAGCAGTGCTTGACATTGGGCAGCTGCACTTGTGAAGAGCCTTAACTTATGCCCCGACCTCCACAGAACTTTATACTTCACCTCTCCTTCTGCCAGGCAGCAGAAGCAAGCTGTGGGACCAGCCTTCAGCTGGTAAAAAACAGCATCATTCCATTCATTTTGTCTGAGCAGTATTAAGTCCTAGAACACAGCTGTCCTCCTGCCAGTCTGTTACTAGCAATCATCTTTTGCTACGGAAAATACCATTTTATATTGTTCAGGGTTCTCCAAATAAAACAAACGCTATTCTGTTAAAAGAAATTCCATCAGTGATTAAATAAAACCTGAACTGCATAGTTATAATCTTGTCACTACTCTATAGAAAAATGGAGCACAAACGCCTGCCTGAAGTTTATTGTGTAAGTCCAGTGCAGTGGGGATTTCCTACCACAGAGACATTTTCCTGGATACATAGCAATACTTCACAGGAAAGCCCTGCCCTGATACAAGGCAGATATATTTGAGGATTTTCTGATAAAGCCTGAGTTTAGAACTGCCACCTACTCAGTGTGCTGTATTAGTGATGGCGGTGCTGTCAAACCTAGTCATGGCTTTTCTTTTTCATAATCAATATCCAGAGAAAGGGAAAGAAGAGCAATGAGAATTTCTGGGAATTTGAGAATTACTTTCAGAGCACCACTAGAAAGTTAATGAAAAATATATCCTTGGAAATCCATGGCTACTAATACCATTGGCTCTCTTCATTGTGAGGAAGATCACCAGACCTTACGAAGTTTGGGTATGGAAGGATAAAAACTAGTTATGAAATCTCAAGTAATGTGTAAGTGTGACTGGACTCAGTGCCACAGAGGCTGATTCAACTGCTACAGTGTGCTGGGATTAAGTGTTGTTCACTGCTCCTGGTTGATGTGAGGAAAGAAAGTGAAAATTTTAATTTTAAAATAATGGAAGGTTGAGAGTGATGTAAATTAGAAGGATGAACAGTAAACAGTAAATAGAAGTGGGGAAAAGCAAAATTCAAAATGCACTGGTCAGGCTAATAGAATTGTGTAGATAAGTGAGTCAGCCAATTAAATATATCAAAATAATGAAATAGGGAGAGATTATGAAATAAGAAAGCTGAAAGGGTTTTTAATTTTTTTTAAGGAAGCATTGTGATAAGTGCTGCTTCCTTTTAATATACCATAAGCCGGGACTAACTATTGCCATTTTTGAGCAATATGAATATCAGCAAAAAAATCAAATTATATACCAGTGCAGTCTGTGAGTATATTTTGAGTACTATAACCCAACACAATAGAAAGAAAATTAATTTCAATCACTGTCTTTATATTTGGTTGCTTATGCTACAAAAAGGAACAGGATTGCTACAGACGTGGAAAAGATAAAACAGAGAAAATTGAGGGATATGAAATTGCTAACTACTTAAAAAAACCACCAAAAACACCCTACTTAAATCATACCAAGGAGAACAGAGATGGATGCAAAGGAGATCCATGACAAAGGCAGGTGGTCTGTTTTGTATTTCCAAGATTTTCGGCTTTTTAAACCAAATACAAAGGACAATAATGATGGCAACACAAGATTTTCTTGATACAAAGCAGTTAAGTAGAAAGAAGCTGATGTTAAACACAGAGTACTCCTCAGAAAAGCAATATATAGATATCAATTTATGGCACTCTATATGCGCACACAATACCATGGGCCAACTAAAAACAAGAAAATGAAAGCTGTGTGTTAAAACCATTCCAAAGAAGAGGAAACAGACAAGCTAGAGCTGTCAGAATTCATTAGGTATTGGAAAGTAAAGTATGTACCTCCTAACCAAAATCAGGGCAGATCATCCTAATGCCTCCTCTCTGCTAATGTACTCAATAAAATCCAATTCATGAAACGAAATTTTTAGAAAAAGTACTTTTCATGCTTTCCATTCTCAGACTGTGGGCAACTGAGAGAGGTAAGAATTAATATGAAATCTGATTATTTTTCCAAGTAATATAGCATTTTCCTCAGCTTTGAATTTACTAATAATATAAGTAAAGGCAATAGTAAATAATTAATATTCTAAATAGGCATGGAAATAACATTTTCAGTTAGATGATCATCTAGTACCAAAATAATCTTTAATGTATTCTGCAGTTGCATTATAAAGGTTGAAGACTATTGAAGTGAATTGAGTAATTCTTTGATGCTTAAATTTGTAGACTCTTTCCAGCATTCCATTATTATTTTCAGGTCAAAATGATATGTCAATCAATGTATTCAAAACAAGACTAAACTCATCTGTCAAGCTGGATAATTCCAGTATAATGCCATAGTTTATGTTCAGAGCAGTATTATGGAATAGACAATAGCTACTGTAAAGCTATTTGAGCTTTATTGAGCCAATTTACGACTCCCTTACTGAGTACATGCAAAACCCTTTTTCATAAATCTCCAATAAGATTAAACTAGAATGACATTTGCCCAAATATGAGTTTGAAAACAGAAAAAGAAGTCATAGGTTTAGGATATAATAATTAGAGAGGGAAAATAGAGTTAAAAAGCATGAAACCTGTCAAAGCCACCCTGAATTTAAGTGCTGGCTCATGGTACAGCATCAGATTGAAGAATGGTAGGATTAAACAGAAACAAAATACTCTTTTCCCTTAGAAGACTCTAAAGCTGATGTACCAGTTCTGCAGATTTGTCTAGGCAGTGGACTTGCAAGATGTTAAATGAAAAAATGTTTCCATCCTTTTATACAACTTCCTTGTAGTAGAAAATTTTGTTCAGATATCTGTGGTTCTCACAGTTTAAAATGGCCAGAGGTGTCATTGCAGAATTTTAGGAGATCATCAATACAGTTATCTTTATCCTCTGGTCATACCCACAAGAATCATATGTATATGGTGGTTTTGCACAAGTTTTATGCTCTGCTTCAAATTTCTCCCATGCTAAGTACCTCATGCAAAGCATTACTCTGAGGCAATTCTCCTCTCTGCTTTTCCACTTTCTTAAGAAGCCTTCAACAGGATGTCAATGTTTTCATATTTAACCCTCTGAAGACCTTTATAAACCTAATGAATAAAAAGGCTGTATCTTACCTATTTTTTATGGTCTGAAAGTCTACACAACATTAATATCTAAAGACGTGGCTGGTTCTCCTTCTTTAAAAGATAGTTCATCATCCTGCATTGTCTGTGCTCAATATGGCATGTAAATCATGAGGAAATAAGCAGTAGAGTCATTCCCTCTTAGTCATATCTGCTAATTATAATTCATCCTTATCTCAACTGCTGAAGCACCCTTGCAATTAGCTGAGCATAATCTTTCTGCAAACCAGTCCCTGTCCCAGAGAGTTTACTGTCTAAACAATCAAGGCAAAGAGAAGCAGATAAAAATGTGCCTTATGCACAGAATGAATAATCCAATAGTGGCAAATATAATTTGACTCCACGCAATTTTCCTGGTTTTGCTTGCATGAATCAATGTGATTGTATCAGGGTGCCTTGCTCAGGAAGAGGGTAGGAGATCAAGTGTGAGGGTTGGAGGAGAAGCTGGGGCAAAGAGCCCATGGACACAAGTGGTATCATGTTGAGTGTCCAGGAGAAACCCAGGCAATGTCAGCATTGTCACTGCTGATACTGTGCCACATCTCTTTGACTTCTTGCAGTTTCTGCACACACACTAAAAATTTTGACTGCTAAAATGAGAACAGAAGCTACAGGGTTTGCAGTCTGAATTTATTCATCTCTTTGCAAGCCCAGGAGAAGGAAAGTAAATAATTGCAGAAAAGGCTAGGCAGGAGCCCACTCTTCTCTTCACCAACAAAACACCTGCATGTCTGTAGAAGGACTTTAGCACTCTCCAGTATGACAAAGTGAGAGATGGCGGTTTGCAGAATCTGTCCCTGGAAAGGAGATTTCTCCTGCAGTGGTACTGTAGAAGAGTTTCCCTCATTGTAACACAGTACAGGGAGCATGCCCCACTCCCAAACCATGCCAGCCTGATACAATGGGGAGATCTTTCTCAAGAGGACAAGCAAGTAATTTTTTCATAGTGTATTATTCAGCACAATTTTCAAGAACTACTGGTAATCATAACTAAGGCAGCAGTGGCTAAATTCTTCCTATGAAATAAAAAGTGAAAAAACAACAAACCAGGTTTGATTCCTCTGACAAGACACTTTTTACATTTTGTAGCAGACTCTTTGGTCATGACTGGACATGAATAGTGCCTGGGTAACCACAAAAAATAGCAAATTCTCTTATGCCATGTAGGGAGAATGGTATTCAAGTGCCTACTGTTATTTTTTCCATCAGCTTTTCAAACTGACCATACTGTATCAACACAATATCATAGCAGGTAGAAAGAGTACAAAGTAGTTTTGTATAGACCTGCTTTGTGAGTCTGGTCCTCTTTTTCCTATTAAATAAGAGTCCTGGTGATTTTGTTTGGCAAGATTATTTTTCTTTTACATTTTAAACTCATTAAATTTAATGAATGTATTAAAGGTCAGAGGCATAAAGGAAGCATTTGCCACTACAGCACAATGTGAGAAAGCTGAAAAATATCAGCTATAATGAACACAGGCAAGAAACCTCTAATGACACTGCATTATTTAAGGCCATCTCTCCACAATTTAAACTGTGTATTTTGCTGAAAGTGCAGTTAAGAAAAGTCTAAAACAAGGACACAAGGTACACATTGCAACTAAACATTATTGGAGGAAATCTAGAAGAAATAATTCAAATTTCCAGAGTAAGAAGTACCACTAGCAAAAGAGAAATGAGAAAGTGAATGTGAGTACATATTACTGCACAATTGCTTTCTTTTATTGCTTCCTAATCATGACTTCTAACATAATATGCAAAGACAAGGAAAAAAGTTAAGCTTAGACTATTAAAATGCCTCATCTTAAAAAAAAAGAGAGAGAGAGAGACAGAGCTCTCATTGATTGAGCTTATGAATGTGACCCAGCGTGGTCCTTCAGGGTATTTGCAGGAAATTCCAGTCTTCAGTTTGAAAGTGGAGCTGGTTATCCTCTCTGCTGTGCTTTGCTCTTCTGTAGAACTTGAGCTCCATAGGAGAGGATGTAAACAAATTTTTTGCATAGCACAAGACTAGCTGAAATGTAGAACTCCAGTGATCATCTCCTAGTTAGGATAGCCGCCTGATGGCAAACTTTCAGCTTCTCAGTGGGGACATCAAGGCTAGTGACAACTGAGCACTGTACTACATGCTGGGAGTGCCAATCCTCTAAAGAGACCGACTTGATGAGAAGACAAGAAACACAGCTGAAAAAAGTTACCTGGGAAACACAAAGATAGAAAGCTTTCCTTTTTAACTCTGGAGCAGGCAGGGAATGAACTTAAAGAAAGGAGAAATTAATGTTTTGGGGAAGAATTTACATGCAGGAAGAGACTTGAGCATGGCTGGTGTCTCCACTGCTGAGGTCGAGATCCCAGGACTCCAAAGGACTGTGAGGAAAACAGTAACAGTGAAGGGAAAGAATCTCTGGCATCTCACTCTGAAATACACACTCTAGCAGATTACTGAATTACTCCTGAAAATGAAACAATGGGCTCCCTTTAGACACTCTTATAAAGTCAGACTTTTCCTTGTAAGAGCAAATAAAATAGATCCAATCCTCAGTCTGAAGCCAAACACCGTTTTTTATCTTCTTGATTCTCCTTAGAACCAATTCTTTCATTCTTCCTCACAGAATAGTCAAGGCTTTCCTCCCTCATCAACTCCTACTCTTCTAAAATACTTCTTCCCGTCATAAAGCAAGTTCAGATATTTTTAAAACATAGCTTTTAACAACAGAACAACTGCAAAGAGCAAAATGGCAGAAAATTACGAAGATAAGCCCATTATTTCTGAAACCCCAAGGATTTAGAAAGGGAACATCTTTCTTTGCTCATTAAAAATATTTCACATTTGAAACCACTTTGAAGGAAGACAGGAGCAAAAATGCCCATGTGAGATACTTAAAAATTTTATCTACCCCTATACCTATTGCCATCTGAGTGATACAATCATCTTTTTAACCATAACTGATTGTAATTTAAAAACATGAAAAGCTCTTAAGTTTAAAACCAGCAAATTAAGAAGATACATAACAGAGGATTAATATACAAAGCAACCTGGACATTGTGTGACTTCAGTCTGAGGCCTCCTCAAACTTGCTGAGTAATATCCATAGTTTTGATACAAACTATATACTCCTAAGTACTTGAACAGGTGGACACATATGCTCTTTCTCCCTGTACAAATACAGCACACTGTGAAGTGCTTTTACTGAGAATAAAAGTAAATTTTAATTAATTTAATTTTAATTAAATTAATTAATTAAACAAATTAAATTAACTTAAATTTTAAACAATAATTTCATTAATATTAATAAAATTAATTAAAAACAAATTCACTATAATTCTGAACCATAATACTAACAAGGAAAGGAACAAAAAAAAAAAGAGATACAGCGTTAACACTTCTCATGTTCAATGCAATTCACAGGAACAGAGATTTTTCTTACAAAATTTAAAACAGTATTTCCTATTTCCTAAACCATTCTTCCCTTATTGAGGATCAATTTGTTTCCACTAGGGCTGACAAACTGCTGACATTTAAGCTCTTCAGAAGTTTTCAGAAGAGAGCCATAAGTCAAAGGATGCATGTAATCTCAGTGACTCCTGCCAACAGCTTCAAAATTTGAAAAAGATGAGAAGATGTTCTAGAATATAGAAAAAGGGGAAAAAAAGAGCATTCTGGATTTTTGTTCCTCCTTTCTGGTATCCAACACAGATCACCTGTTTTCTGTGTAAAGTAAGGGAACAAGAACTTGGTTTCTTAATACCACCAATATAAATATTTTTTTGTCCCAGTACTGGAGAATAAGACTTGGACCTCTTAAACATTAGCTAAGTAAAACAGTCTTTATTAACAAGATGTGATTTTTTTCCCATGAAAATTTTAGGATTAAAAATAATTACCTTTTGTTTAAGGAACTGGTTTTGAAAATATCCATCAAGAGTATAAAAATAAGACCTTTCTAAGCAACAAATACAATAAGGACTACAAAGATAAAAATTAACTGCAGAAATAAATTAAAAATAAAAAAGAAAATACAGCCAGAAGTAATTGTAAATCTTAAATAAGGATGGATAGAAGGACATGTGCTGAGATAGTTATAACATTTTACTGTCTCAGATTTCTACTCAATGAGCCTTGACAAGTACAAAGCTATGAAAAGCAGTCTTATGAAGTAAGTTTGAAGAGAAAGAAAATACTCATTTCCACTGCACTTTAAAGAAAATATTGATGACATCACAGGCCTCTGTGAGAGGGTCACCAACGTTTTTGTCACTATTCCAGAAAAAAGAAAATTGCTCCAGATGCTCTTATCCTCTGTTTGTTTTAAGAACAAGTACTTCTCAGTAACTTGACTTTAATGATAAATGATGGGAAACCTGAAAAAAATAATTTCTGTGAATTTTCACCTGCATGTCGTTATATGCAGTAGAATAATGCCGAAAAATAGTAAACAGTAAGAAATTATGTTAAATATTGAGGGAAAAAAAAAACCAAAACCAGAAGAATGAAGGACATCTGAGCTGAAATCTCCTGCCAGCTCCTAGAGTATTCTGTATTTCTCATTTAGTCTGACTACAAAGTGCAGCCCTATTCAAAATGCTATACAGGAATAAATGGAGAATTTGTCTTGGGTCGAATTCAGTAGTATTGAACAAATAATTTGGCTCATCTGTCTTCAGAAGGTTTGTCATATTCCCACTGCTGGATATGAATCCCACTATAGGTTAGTCCTTTAAGTCAAATAATTAGGCAGGCAAAATAGAAGACAGATATTACTGTCAGCCCTCAAATACATGAAACTGGTTAAAATGCATAAAAATTATATCTTAAACGTTTAGTTGTCCTCTCTTGCAAGGACTTCAGTATTTGTAGTTGCTGAAGTTCTAATGTAGATCAGCTTACTGCTGCTGCTTGGGCTTTTGATGTGAAAGAGAGCCCATCAAGAGGCAAATGACTTGCAACAGAAGCACCAGAGTCATCAGTACCTTATAAAACATAAAAATCAATTCTGCACAGCAGGCTTGTCTAGCCAGTCCCAGGCAATACTTTTTTTACACAGAGGAGAAAGTCAGACAAACACACTGTAAGTGGACTATTTAGGAGGACATTCCCAGTAAGTAATCTCTAAAACACAAGAGAATCTACTAACAGTCTAGACATATTTTTACCACAAAGAAACATCACTTTATACTGTTGAAATGGTGTGTGCAGAAATCACAAGGAGGAGCCGGACATTTAATTAAAGCAGGAATGTCAGTGTGAAGAAAGCAAGAAAAGTAGCAGCAGGAATGAGGAAATTAAAGCACATCCCTCTTTTTCATCCACAGCTTTCCATGCTAATGAATCCACTAAACACTTTAATATGATAATGAGCCATTGTTGACCAAATCAGCAGGCTTTCTAGCATGTGTTGGAGATCAGGAGACCTCATTCCTCTTGTTTACTAACACAAATCTAAGGCACAGCAGGATTTTGGACTAGGTCCTTCTTATTGCAGGCTAGTTGTAATAAAGTGGTTCCTCCACAGCACAGGTTAACCCCCACTATTCTAGATTCTGTGTATTCTCTAAATAAATTAGCTAAAGACACTAATATTATTAATTAGTTTCACAGAGGCACTTCAGCAGGGAAATTAGGTGACATGTCAAAGGCCAAGTGGAAAAATCAATGATTGAGTCCAAATGTGTTGAATCAGGGTCCTTTAATATAAACTCATTTTTTTTGTCTTTATGTTGGTAGGGGCTCTGCTGCAAGTAGATAGTTGATTTTGCTCCATACAGAGGAAATTAAGATTTAATTCCAGTTTTGTAGACAGAGAAAGAAAAACTTCTTCTCCGTATAAAGGGATCACAATCATACTCATTACGATCCACTGTCCTGAACTAACTCCTGTCAATATTCTGACTCTTTTTGGCACCAGGACAAGAGCAATCAACAATCAGAGATGTTATAGATAGTAAACAGAATTGTATTTCCTGTAATCACACCCCCTGTTGCTCTGCTCCTATGCGATTATATATATGCACGTGTTCTCTGTGAATTCCCAAAGGAGTAAGATGGGAGTTTTTGGAAGTTAATAAAAGAATTATGTTTCTCCTACAAATAGCCTGCCTCTTGAGACCTTACATCATATGCACATAAATCATGTATCTCTGTTAATTTAGATTTATAGTCAACATGATAGTAGCCAGGCTTCCAAATAGCTATAGGCACTCGCATATTATGAGCAATCTGTTACAACAGATAGTTACAACAAAATAAGAAAAGCCTACATTATTTAAATGCATTTTTCATTAAGAAAAATGAACATTCAACACTCTTTAGAACTCCAAGCACAGGAATATGAGGTATTTAACCCCTTCTCATTTAAAACAGAGATCTTCAAATAAAATGGCTCAGCTGTGTGGGAAAGGCAGAGTGGCTCAAGTAGTGGCTGAGCCTCCTCTTTTCCAGGCTAAACACCCCCAGCTTCCTCAGCTGGTCCTCACAGGAGTTGTGCTCCAGACCCTTCACCAGCTCTGTCACCCTTCTCTGGACACCCTACAGCACCTCAATGTCTTTCTTGCAGTGGGGGCCCAAGAACTGAGCACAGCACTCAAGGTGTGGCCTCACTGATGCCGGGTACTGCCATGGTCCTGCTGGTGACATTATTTTTGATAAAGGTCAGGATGCCATTGGCCTTCTTGGCCACCTGGGCACACGCTGGCTCATGCTCAGCCGGTTGCTGACCAGCACCCCCAGATCCTTTTTCACTGGGCAGCTTTCCAGCCGCTCTTTCCCAACCCTGTAGCAGTGCATGGGGAGGGCAAGCACCAGGACAGGCAGTGGTTGTGGCACCCTGCAGCTGCCTTCCCCTGACCAAGCACAGACTGCCTGTGTCTTCTTGCTGCATCTGTTTCAGCAGCCTCATAATTCAGCACAGCCTTTTGGGCAGTGGCAGAAGGGACAGAAAAGGTTTCTGGCTCCTGAATGTGGCTCACTTGTTTTCTATTATTCGAGCTATGACCCTTGAATAGGTGCCCCTGTGAATGCTAGTCAAATGGGTACCTTCAGCTTCAATCCTGCTGGTTTACAAAAACCTTCTTTAGACTTTATTTTTGGTTATCTTAAAATCTTTGGTTCATGGTGAATGGAGGATATCTCCATATTTGCATCCTCTGTTAGCATCCAGGAATCTAACACAGAACCTATAATTTCTGAATGTTTAGTGTTACCACCAAAAGAAGGCAGAGGTATATTGTACTGGAAAGCTATGATCCTGAAAAAATGTACTATGTTTTATATAACTTACAACTGTTTAAACAGGTCTCCAACATTTCTCCATAAAGTGGGGAGCTGTGTTCAACATAATGCCTGTGAAAGAAATCTTGCCCCAAAGAGGAGCTCATTTTTATCAAGTCTGAAGGCTTCTCTTAGGGCTGATATATGAGGTTGATGTTTGACAAGTCAAGCTGTAGCCTTGGCACAGCCTTTTGCTGATTCTTAAACTCAGCTTCTCTACTCCAATAGAAATATAGGAACAGCATTATCCTGAACATTTAGTCTGTGGAACACTCATTCAGCCTCTCTGAAATTATTGTTCCCTCAACTTGTTTGCTTTGCCATTTCCTCCTTGTCGTTATTTACTGCAGATTTACTTATTTAAACTGTTTATTGGAACCAGTAACACACTCTCCTACTCTATCACATTGCTATTTTTGTTGAATTCATAATTCTTCTCTGTGTGTTATTTATTTAGGACTTTTAAACTCTCTTTTTAATCATTGACTGTTCAAAGAAATGGCTTGTGTATCCAGCCTGCTAAGTATTTCCCATCTTTTACTCAACTGGATGATTTAACCCTCACTTGGAGATTTAACCACTGTCTTTCTGTTAAAAGGGGTGTTTCCTTCTCAGTTGTGAAAATTACTGTATAGACTCATTATCTGAAGAAAAAAAACCCCAGAACTGAAATCACAGATATAGGAAGAACTGCAAGAAAGGAAGAGTAATGGAGGCACCCGACAATTCCTTTTCTGTTCCAAATACTTTTTAACTGTTACTGCAGCCACTATGTTATTCCTTTTAAAGAGAAAATGGGTGTGAATAAAACTCACAATAAGACATTTCTGGTGTCTGTTATCAGTCATTTCCCTTCTGTGGGTAGGCATGGCACCACTGAAACTGCCTAGCCTGTTGTCCCAACAAAACAAACCAATCTGCTACTGTCCTTTGTTGATAGCTTGTCACCAGCTGCCTCTTGGCCTCTTATAGGCCAAACACCGAGCAGGTCCCCAGCCATCCACTCTGTTGGTGAAAATAACATTTGCACTTACAAGTAGTAATTTATCTGGTGGTCATATGAGTAATTGCCTCATTTTTCCTGTGCACATCTGGCCTTGTACATGTAAATAAGAAGAAGATCAATGTTGAGAATAAAAAATCAGAAAGAACTCTGAAGAATGATCACTCATAATTCAAACTCTTTCCTCCAGAGATGCCACCTCATGTGGCCTAGAATCACTGGCAGAGCCTCTGTCAGGAAGAAAGGAGATATCTCCATCCTCCCATGGCAAGTATTCATAATCAAAGTATGAAGGCATTTAGTGAGCACTGTAATGAATGAACCTATTCTCCTCTCTAAAGTAGCTTTATTCTTCCTAATTCTTCAATAATAAAGCCATCATAATGTACTGCATTTTCTTGGAAGAAAAGAATACAGAACTTCAGAATTCTTAATCCTTCCCATTTTGCAGCCTTACATGAAGAAAGCAATGCAGAATAATAAGATAGATGCTGGATAGCTTCTGATGCAAACCCTTGACAGTCTAGAAGGAAATTCATTGTCCAACTTACGTAAAGAAAGAAAAACTGAACTATGTATTGAAAGAGAAGTAATATGCATATTTCTCATTCAGGCCCTGAAAATCTCTGGTCTAGGATTAAAGGTCATATCTAAGATACAAAAAGCTCTTGACACTACTGGTAGTTCACATATGCTTAGTGGCATCTTAGACACACAAACTGCACACAGATTCCTAATTCCGTATTCCTGTTTTCATGTTGCAGTAAAGCTTGAAGGCACTGGGCTCAGGATGAGCAGAAAAACTGATACTCACATTGAGGTGCAGTATTGGAAACCTATAAAAGAGGAAACATACGTAGAGGGGAAAGACAGGTTGGGCATTTTTTTGTCTGAAGGATGGAGTACCCCAGATACTTGTCACCCAATGAAATGTTTGTAGGAAAGTCAACAAAGGTTATATTGAAGTATATGACTCACCACAGATCAGAGTAGAAATAATATGAGAAAAAAACCCACTAAACCCTAATGTAATCTGAAAATGAGCTTTTCTTTCAGGACAATACCAGTATTTACCTGAGGCAGAAATGATTAGAGTAAGCAATTATCAACATCCTTTAACACAAAATAGATACAAAAGAAATGTCAATACAGCACTGATTTTACTGTCTTCAAGAAGAACTCGATTTTGTATTGGAGAAGGATATTCTCCATGAAGTAGAACTTGCTACTATTTATAGTATTGCAGTTTTACATTTCAGTTTGATCACAAACACCTCTCCCAGACACTGCTGGAGGCTAAGAAATGACTCAAAGGAGATTTTTGAAGCTGATTCCCTGCAGGCTGTCAGTGCACACTGTAGTGTTCTGAAAAGTGCATGTGTGAGCACAAATGGACATGTGGTTATCGGTGTGAATATCATTCCTTGCAATGCCTCTCTCTTCTTCCAAAGCTATCTGACAAAGGACAAGCACTCTTAATAATAACTCATGTTGCCAACATCATTTTACACCTCTTCTATTTCAGAGTATGCACAACGTGTTGCTGTTACGCTGCTTGATGGATTTCAGAAAGGTTCTGCTTTGGAAAAGAGGCAAAAGAAACAAAACCACTTTACTACTTTCACTTGGCTGCCAGAGGATATTTTGAGACATTTCGTAACCAGATAGTCTAAGAGCTTTCAATGAGGGCAAGAAAGAAAATAGGTCTCCAGTGAAATGTAAGGATTGAAATATCATTCAGGGTACTCCATACATCGACTGAGCTCCTATGGATGGGTGACTGAAAAAGTCATTAAAAATGGGCCTCAACTGCCACATGAAGTCGATATTTTTTTTTTCTGTCCATATGTTTTTGAAGATAATAACAGGATTTTCACTGTGGTTTCAATTCTCTCCAGCTGGGTAATTTGTGTGACACACTTTCAAGGCACCCACCAGCTAAATAGCTATAACTTCTGGGTTTTACTGCATCCATCACTGTTCATGTGCTAGAAAGCTGGTGAAAAATATTTTCATTTGACAAATTAGGTACTGCCTCCTCAAAACAATCTAATATTTATAGACATTCTGACAGACTAATGAGTAGATAGATACATTTGCATAGAAGGACAAGTACTAGTTTCTAGATGAAAGAACAGAGCGATGTGATAAAATGTTTAAGACAGACAAATATGTCATGTAGGTTCTGATTATACCCTCTGACTGTCAGGAGAAAAAGCAGTAACTTGCTAGCCACATCTCAAGCAGACAATTCAGCAATCAAAAAGGCTTTGAACATTTCACCACAGCTTGAAGAATTTTGATTTTTGGACCCTGTTTGTACTAGTTATATTTCATTGCTATTGGAACGGTACCTTTGTAATGATCTCTGAAAACTATCTACATGTATCCAATGAATCCAGCATCCCTGGATGAGGTCAATACATTTTAAAGAGTAGCAAAGAAGGATATCTAACATTTTATCTTTGCTATATTATTACATAGAAGAAATCTGACCTTATTTTTTATTCAGCAGGCTCAATATTCTACCCCATATCACACACATTTTTACTGTAGTCATCAACAGGAAACTGGTATAATGGAAACTGTAAGAAGAGATAATTTAGTTTAAAAAAATCCATGATCTAATCAGTAGTAAATAAATAATGGAATACTTAAAAGTCTAGCAGGGTACTGTGAGAATTAAGGCATCAGTATGTTTATGTGAGGTGAGTTAGAAAAACTTTTTTACTGATAGATCTTTTTATGAGCTCTAACAAAATACAACGAAGTGAAAATAATTTCATAGAGAATATGTCTGTAAGATACCTTGGGGACCCTGGCTGTGAATAAAGATAGGAAGGATGTAGAGACAGCAGCTTAGTATTTGGTCTGTAGGGATCCCAAACGGTTTTGATTAGCACCATAAATAGGAGCTTCTGTCATAGACGTTATTAAGCTGTTTGAGAATCTTAAGGAACCTTGTTTATCAAAGAGAAATCACAGCTTTATGGATATGACTAGCCTATCTTTGGACAAAGATAAAAATACAACATGAAAGAGTCTTTGAAGACTATTCTGCACCCCTTACTTGCACTAAGTTGCACTTAGCCTTTCAAGGAGGTCACAGTTCAACAAACCTAATGTAAGCACTGTTGCAGAAATATGTTTAATAGCACAACAAAGTAGAACAGGTGCTTCCCCCTTGGCTTAGGGCAGCCATTTGGAGTTGCCAACAAAGTGGAAAGAATGAACTAGGAGGGCAGCTGGCCAGGTAATGCACTGAGCTATTACTCCTTCTCCTTAATCTTTGATGGGGGACAAAACACTGCACTAAAGCCAGTGCTTAGTTTTCAGCATGTAAGTCAGGAGTCCCAAAGGAGAGGGTGGTATTATTCCCTCAGAAGTGTAACATTTCTTAAACACTTTGCCAACCTCAGGCAACCTGAGGGGGCTATGGAGGCACAAATGAAGAGAATGTCAGCAGTGACTGGGTTTGCTCAGGTTATTCACCCTTAAAACTGCAGTGGAAGGGAGATACTTCTGGCCCAGTCAAATCTCAGAGTAGAGCAGCACTTCAACACAGTCCCCATAGCAGACTTGCACTTCCAAGAATAGAAAGCAATTCTATCTTGATGGCAAGATAGGGCATTGCTCACATAACACATAGAATCACAAGAAAATAATACAGCAATTATTTGCTATAAAAGACCAAGACAGATACTGCACAAACTATGCTTTCCCCATGAGCATCTTAGGCCAGAACAGCACAGGACATCCCTAGGAGAGAAGTGGGAGCTAGCACCAGACTGCCCTTCCACAACTGTATGGAGCAAGTGTTACACTTAGGGACTGACCTGTGCTTGCTACGTGCATTTGAATGAAAACCATCCTGCAGACGTAGATATCGCAGAGACTCCATGTCTCTGGACTTCCCTTTAGTGAAGTATTTTTCTGTACTTGTGACTGAAGAGTTTTTATGGTCCTTATCATGGGCTCACAACATGAACAGCACATCTTCTGAGTTACTGACATAATTAACTCTTATTCTTTCCTCTATAGTGAACTTTACAGAAAATAGTATAAACAACTCTTCAACTACTAGTTTACTAATACCTCCTCCTACATGGTCTAGCTAGCTATTTTATCCATACTTTATCCTCTCTTCCTGATTAATCTAACTCTGACTAAGACACCCCTGAGACCTTCTGCCTCTCAAGCACAGGCTCTACCACTGGAGCTCTTGTAATTAGACCTTACCTGTTAACTCAGATAGGACTTATGGTTGAATATTATTGAGCAGCTTGAACACACATAGATCATAGAGGTGCATTACTGGCTTTCATTTCCAGAGGCTCTTCAGTAAATTACCTTCTGAATTGAATTTCCAGAAAAAGTGAAGCTGGAGATTAGCACCTTGAAGATGCTAGCAATTTAAAACACCAGCAAAAGAGAAGAGGCAAAACATAAGGTTTTGAAATATTGAACAGGTATAACCTTACCCAGGTACAAGTTTCCAGGAGTATAAAGCAATACCAGCATCTTCCTGACTTGATAGGTCTTTGTACATAATTTATATATAACATCCAAGAACAGGAATAACTCCCACCACTTAAATTTTGATTTTTCCAACTTTGTTGTGGTTGATGTAACTTCGTAGCAAAACAGAATTTAGAGCCATGTGTAAATATTACACTGAATAAGCTATGGGAGTCACTGTGATATTCAAGAGTGAGGAGTACTGCAAGTCTGAAGAGGAGGCAGGGCATCATTCTGGGCATACTTCCGTCCCACTGGTATAGATAGTCATTGCAAAGACACCACAGACATATTAAAGCAGATTACGGGTGACAAAGATTCTGGTTTCAGCACAGAGGGTTCCTTTCAACTTCAAGAACTGAAAACTCCTCCAAATCTGGCTTCCCAACTTTTATTTAATTACTGCTCTACATTTTGAAAATCTGCATCTCTACGCTCCTTGTTCAAATAATTCAATTGTTTTCAGCTTGATACTTGCTTTAGTTTTATTACATCCTTCAAGACCCATAAAGTGATCAGAAGTCCAAGCCAGAAAAAGGTCATGGATACAATTAGCCTTGCTGTTCTGTGGAAGAAAGAGCTGGCCTTGCTCCAGAAAAAAATTCTACATTTACTTCACCTTCTTAGCTGCACAACCAGCAAAATACCATAAGTGTAGGGTCTATAGTAAGCTGTGCTGCTGGTAGGGCTGACATGGGGGCAAGCATTTCATCCTTCCCCTCAAATCCTCCTTAGCTCCCAGACTGTCAAGTTGCAGAATTGCCTGTAGCAGCCTAAGCTACTGCCTGTCTGAAGCTACTCTTCCATCCTTGTCAGCTGTACTCTATACTCTGCTGATGTGAAGGGTATGAACAGATCTGGAAACTAACTGGATAAGAATGAGGTATATTTTGTTCCTCTGTATACTTGAGGATTTTTGCATTTGCTTTTTGGCCTTCATTTTCTCCTGAAAGCCAAAGGGGAAGAAAGAATAAATCAGTAGAATAACAAGTACAATGGAAGTCCAAATTGCTTGACTTGAAATTTGACACATACTAATGTCTTGACAGAAGTTTCACAAATGCTACAACTCAGGATATGGAAATAAATATCACATACACACATACAGGTCTTGAACATCTGCCAAAATATTGGTTATCTTGCAGATTGAAAAACTTTAGGGAGCAATCCTGTGAATGCTGACTGAGGTCAGTATCTCAGCACACAGAGGGCAGTTTGCAACTCAGCCAAGAACTGTGGAGCGGTTCTAATTATTCAGTGTAGGCACCCCTTTGAATCCTGAGAGCTGTTTGGCTGCAGTCTCAAAACACCCCTGGTGAGGCAGGGCCTTTTGGGTCTGCCTGGGCCTTATTTTTGATTTGCGTCTTTTCCATCTCTGGTGATAAGGGCACAGCCCACGCACGCGGTGTTTCTTGTGGGCATGAGGTGTGCCTCCATGCACTTGCCTTCCTCTCCCATGGGTGCAGCAACATCTTCTTGAAGACAAAGGCAGCAGATCAAGGAGGGATGAGCTTTGGATCACCCTCTGTCTCATCCCACACTGGGTGCTTAAGGAATTGTCATCTTTACTTAGGCCTGTAGGTAGTGTCTCCTGGATCACTGTCTTTGTGATCATGGCAGCATTCCGGGGACAAAAACTAGCTTCCATGCATGTGGCTTAGTACCCAAAAGTTACACCCTTTCATCAAAATCTCCAAATTATCAAGAAAAAATTGTCAACTGAGTAGTACCAAGTGAATCTGTTTCTCTAGCACAGGGTGAATGTATGGTTGGTACATTCCCAAAATGATCATCTCATATTCCATCTCAAACACAAAGGCTTTGAGACCAATATCCAGTGCTGTGTTCTGATTATAAACACATAGGCAACAGCTAACCTACTAATTAGCTTTTCTGTGGCTTTAGTTTAATATCTAGCATATAAGGTTGAGTTTGTGAACATGCTGTGCTCAGGAGGAACCACAAGTACAGAAGCCTGCAGGGCCACATCATCAGCTGCTATTCCAATATTGCTGCTGACCCTAAGTAATTCATCATCTTTGACAATACAAAATGCATACAAGCTATAAGCTCCAAGGAAGAATCTGCTTCTTTATTTCTATAAAATTCTCCAGCAACCCTGGCTATCTTAAAAAAAAAAAAAAAAAAAAACCACCCCAAAAACAAAAACCAAAAAAAACCCCAAAACCAAAAACACAAAACAAACAAAAAAAACCAACACCCCACAAATACTTTAAGAGGTTGCATACACATCTTTGGAAGTAGGTTGGCAAAAAGGAAGAAAATATCTACTTTGGCTCTTATGTTCAAATCACAAGTATAACTCGAATCACTTTCTTCTTTTTCTGCATACAACTTTGTTTGAATAAAGACAAGTGAACTAATCCTGGTGATTAATTCAAAGATCTGCCATTATCACATACATAAAGAATTTCACTACTAAATGAACTATCATTCTGGAGTAAGTACTCCCATTTCTCACATGTACATGGTACCCAATCCTCTCCTCATCGGGAGCTGACAGGTCCGAAGGATATTTTAAAAATCTTTATTAAATTCTGAAGAAAACAAGATTGCCAAGCGTTCATTCTCCACTATAAAATAACACAATCTTAAGCAAAGATGAGATAGGCATCTCACCATTATCTGTTTCCCTTAAGCAAACTTCAGCATTTTTTAATAATTTAATTGTTAATTAAGGATTAAGATCACTGTCTTTCATTAGGCAGCTCAGCTGCTAGCAGGTATGTTCCTAGATCTAGAGCTATTTGGTAAACTGATCTGTTTATTGTAAATTTTCCCTAATTTTGTCCACATTACATTAATTCCTACCTAAATCCTAATTCTATTAGGATTTCTGTTGCTCTGCAGCTTAAAGAAGTGCACTGGAAACTCGTGAGATTTTTTAAGTTCCTGCTGAATTTCAAGCTGGCAAGAACAAAATGATCCATATGAGCAGCATATAAAATATACATTACATATGTAAATATCAGTCCATAAAGATAGAAACAACACACACATTTATTGAGAGATGCTGGTGATAGTTATTAATGATACAGCATATTGACACTCAATCTGACTGCCTTCTATGGACTGGTAAGAATTTGAAAAGAGCAAGGCAGACTGAAACAAACTCTGCGGATATTTTAGCATTTTAAATAATTGTTTCGCAAAAAGCCCAAATAAGTTTCATTGTCTGGCTGGATCCAATGTTTGGAATGTCTGGGTTCACTTTCCAGGTTGTGTGCTTGCTTTCAACAATTATAGGAGCCAAAGTAATATGACAGATGGAACTGGCGGTGAATGTAAGGATATCCAAGCAATCTGTTGGAAATGAGAGATTTCAGAGAAAGTCAGCCCATCATTATTGCAGAAAGCAGGGGACCCAAAAAAAAAAAAAAAAAAAGGTTCATCACAGGGCTGTGAACAGGAAATTTGGTGGGGGAAAAAGTTAACTACACTGGTTTCTTTTATAGGAATACAAGATAATAACTTCCACATTCTTGGTGCTATTAAATGCATTCAAGGTAGCTGTACAGACAATCAGTAAGAGTCTGACCCAGAAAGCAGACAGCTCAGCCAAGCTGACTGCACACAGACTCTGGGTAGCTTCCACAGAGCTGCTTGTGGAAAACAAAAGTCAAAGCAAGGCAAACATGGCTCTATTTTAGCATGAAGGCTACAAAAATTGAAAATACAAAGCTTCTGCATCTTGCTAGCTCTCTGCTACTCTTAAAAAACAATTTTAAAGAACTCTAAAAGTTCCTTTTTATTCATAAAGATGAAAAGTAAAGTTGCTTTTCTTATATAGGAAAACACCAGCAGAGACAGAAGAAACATGATTCCCATTGCTGACTCCTTGATATGCACCATGCCTTGGATAGGTGAGGACAGACAAATATTGGATGACAATAACTTCCAATTCCTAAACTTTTTTCATTCCTCAAAATGATGTATTGCTGCGTGCTTATATTCCACAGTGGCCCCATATAAACATACACTGTTTGTTTCTCAACTACTTTCAAATTCCAGGCATTCCAGCTAACAACATTGATAGCCCAATGGACTTAGTCAATAGTACTGCACTTGCAAAATAAAAATTTGTTTTCCTTTTTTCCCCTCTTTTCTCTCTCTCTTTTTTGACCCCCTTCCTCAGGAGGCAGATATGAGAGCCTGCATTTTTAAATTCTAAATGAAGAACTCAATTTCCACACTGAAACCATTTTTCATGCTGAGGTTTTGTATTCACTTCTGTAGCTGCACTGAGTGTAAAATAGAAGATCAAAGTAGAAGGATCAGTAGGGTACAGCAGTTAAGTCTGAGTTCAGTTCACAGGGATGGCACTAGAAGACTTGGACCTACCCACCCATAAAAGCAGAGTCTTGCTGCCCTATGACCATGACATTACAGTGAAACACTTTAACAGACCCATGAGAATATCTCAGACGTGCAACTCTGTCAGAGTGCACTGATGAGAGCCAAAACATGCATTGGAAAACATGTGTGGTCACACTCTCCTACCTTGAACAAGTCTCATAGAGATTTGCTTTCCAAAAGTATGAGAACATGCTTCTCCAAGCCCACAATTAACAGAAAAATGAAACGAAAAATAAAGTGTGAGGTAAGATAATTTTGTACTTTCTCTTAACCCAAGGCAAGATCACCTGCATCTATAGCACCTTGAGTGGTAGAATGGAGTAAGGAATGCTAGATAGATTTGTAATAAGTATTTCATGAGAATAATGGAAAGAATTGGGAATATTGGGTGAATAATTATTCTTAATAATGAGAATAACTGTGTGGGTGCGCAACTATTTTCTCATTTGAAAAATAAAAAAAAATCACTGCATTTCTTATTGAGTATATCCAGCATCAAAAACTGAAGGATTGCCAATTCTTTTTTCCTGATTAGTAAAAGAACAATCTTTAGTTTGTTATCGATTATTTTTACCTTTTTCTGGACAAACCAAGAAGCTGAAACCTCTCTAATCTCCCACAATATGATTTGTCTGGAGGAAAAGCATACTTGTAACTTGTCACATCCCCTCTGTTGCTGGCATATCTTGTACAGCAGAACAATGGGCAGAAGAAAGGATGAGAGGCAAATGCTGCATCTATCCCTGGGGCACAGTTTAGTGAAGCAGTGAAGCCTGAAATCCCCTGGCCTTAGCAATGTTCTTGGTACAAATGGCATCATTCCCTCTCAAGTTTTGTGCCAAACTTTACACTTAGATGAAACTTCTCTCACAGGATCATCCTTTGACTCCTGGGTCAGGTGTCCCACTGGTTCCCTGTGAGGGAGCATTGAAGGACTCCTGGGATCAAAAGGAGGAGAGAGAAAGAACATCCACACTTTTCCTCTCTTTTCTTTTTCTCCAATATTTGTATCCTGCTTTACTTTCTTGTGCTCACAGTACCCTTCACTTTGCTTCCCAGATGTATATTTCCCTTCACCACTGTCTGACATGAATTCAGCCTGTTGGCCTCCAAAGTAGAAACAAAATTAACTGCTCAAAATTCTAAGGATTGCCTTGGGACTGTGAAAAATATCCTTTTCCAAACAGTGCTTTCAGTGAGACCCTCAGCCCTCTGCCAGGAATAGCAAATGCCTTAAAGTCTGGATATGGGGTTCACTGTCAGAGGTAATTAAATCCAAGTCCCAGATAAATTCTCTCCATGGATTTAGAAATGAATAAATGTAGCATCAAAATGCAGTATTTGTTGTGTCTGCTCACACTTTGTGCCTCTTCTGTAAAGTAGTAGAAAGAGCCTGCCCTATTGCACGAACTTTCATAGGATACAAGTAAGAATATGACATTGACTTTAAAAAAAAGGCACAAATTACAGAGGGCCTTCAGGTCTTTGTAATGTTGAAGTTACTGATAAATGCTACATTCATATGGAAAAGGCATACAAAGGCCCCAGTACTGAGCCTGAAGTTATTCTCAGACTACTGAGTGGCTCTTCTCTCTTGTGCTGCTGCAACAGAAAATGGTGGAGGAAAAGGAGGTTTGGAGAGCTCCTCTTCTGGCTTCAAAAAACTAATTAAGACCCTACTGCAAAATTATCTTATTTGCTAGGAATTATTTCTTGTGAGCTGTGCCAAGTGTACTGTATGCTTGCTTTCTTTTATAGCTGCAGTGCTGATGCACTAAAGGAAGTGATGGAAATTTTGTGCTACAAAATGAAGGAATTGGTTTAACCCTGTTTTCTTCACAATTTTGAAAGTTGAGTGTTTTGTTTCCTAGAGAAACTTGGAGAAGTAAAATTACACCTAGCTTATTAAAAAAAATTTAAATAGTATGTCACACTAGCGCACAACATGAAATGCAGAGACAGAGCGCAGTCACACCTGAGAGAAGGCAAGGAAGAAGAAACTTTATTTTGGTTTTCACATTATATAGAGTTTTGGAAATGACCATCGATTAGAAGGTGAAGTTACATCATCTCCAACCACACTAGTCAATGACAAAGTCTATCAAGCCTTTCTTCTCCCAGGAGAAAGAATGAAAAACAAAAAGACAGTTAGAAAAACATGTGCATGTTTACAAAAACAGTGTGAGAAACTCCATCACAAGAATAAAAACATCAGAAGGCTGAAAAATGAGAGTAACAATAGTCCATTTGGATTTTGTTTTAATTAAATTGGGCCAGTATGTAGACCTTTTAATACATGACTGAAATTTACTTTTTTCCAGTAAGTTTCTTTTCATGTGTCTCTACACAGCTATACACAGCAGAAGCACCATTCAGTGAATCCTACATCCTTTCAGGGATGCAAAGCATGTAAACAAATTGCATGCTCAGATTTTTTTTTAAATATAATTTTGGGGAGGGAGTGTCTTCAGGATAAAATTAATCTCTAAGCAGATCCTAAGGGGAACCACAGATAGAACTTTAATGGGCTGTCTATATTTAGCCAGCACTGTGAGACGTTCATGTGGCAAGTGACACGTGTAACTGTCAAACCAGATCATCAGGGATTAAACTTTAATAGCAAATGATTATACTCATACTTCAGTCCATGCCTTCAGCTGCAGTAGTCACCCAGGTCAGGACCACGTGCAGCACTGAGAGATACGGGCAGCTCACCAGCCTTGCATGAGCTATGGGATGAGAAGCACAGCAAGCAATGAAGCCTGGTGCCAAGACTCCTGTGCTGGTGCCAGTGGGGCTCCTTCCACATGTGGAACAGTTGATGAGAGTACAGGACTTTGGGGGAGCTGTGCTAGCCTGGTTTCATGATGTCACACTGTGCCACATGGACACCGCTCACCGCTTGGAGGCAGCTTGGGATTTCTAACACGGCGCTGCCCTGCTTCGTGGAGTCATGATTGTGCCACCTTAAATTTGGCCATTTAAATGTGAAAAGCAAAAGCAAGGAAATTAAAAATATCCACACCAACTCCTGACATAAACAGATGCTTTCTTAATTAGAAGTGTGTATATTTGTACATTGTTATTCTCTTCAGCTCTGAGAAAAAGTCTAAGTATGTTATCGTCTGCCTTAATTTTGAAGAGGGCTTTCTAGAGAGGTTTTGCATTCATAGGTTAATAAGTGCAGCTCTGATATTTACACTCACAACAGAACAGACTTATCAGTTCTGTCAGATATGATTTAGTTACGAATTATTGGACTCCACCCTGGTTATTTACAGTTGCAACTCAAAGAAGGTGACCTTTCCTTTCCCTGGGAAATGCTCTACTCCTGTGAGAAGTGCATGAAGAGCTGCAGTCCTTAACAAATCTAACAACACATATTGAGAAAAGAATCATCCACAGAAGATAATTTGTCACCTGCTGCACCTTTTTTGACTTATAGTGTGCCAGAACTCAGTAAACACATACAATAAATATGTATTTCCCCCAGGTGTTAGACATACTTAACCTATACTTTCAATTAAAATCAAATGAATACCTTACTTTCAGTATTCCTTATATTTCCTCATAGATAGATTGAAAGCTGTGGGATCACCTGTGTTTTCCATTCATGAAAATTGCCTTTCTTCTAGAAAGGTAGAATTTGCCCCCAGCTGAGAGTGTAGGCATCTAGCATAGCCTAATTATCAAGGTGCTTTACCCCCTCTGTAGTCAAAGGCCAGTGATGGAGCCAAGCCCTTTGGAAGGCAAACCATCTGAGCTGCTCACCTTGGAACAGGATGACTTGCCTTTGGGAGGATGCAGGATGACTGGTTAAAACCAACTGTTCAAACTCAGGAGAGATCAACATCAACAAGCAACAATCAGCAGTATTCAATATTCCATGGTTGCAAGAGAAATGAAGTGAAAATGAAGCAAACGTGACCCAGAGGTAAAAGTGAAGTCAGGTATAAAAAAAAATCCAAACATTCCTGCATATAAGTTATTTTCAGTGACTGTTGACTTCTGATGCCAAATGTGAAGAGGGGAAAACAATAACTAAGCTTTCCAGGATTAAATCCCACTGCAGTTTTATCCAGTTTTATTCAGTTTAAGGTTCATCCTGTAGAGCACTCAAAAGCTACAATGCTCGGAAAAGAACAATACTGGTCAGCAAAAAATGCACCAAAATAATATCTTAACAACCATGATGGCAAGCAGACAGTAGCTCCAGACCTCCTTTGGCACCTGCTCAGGTGTGGAGCATCATGACAGAGAAAAATCCACAAGTATGACAGGGCCCTTGACCACACTTGCAGGTTGGCTGTTCATTTGCAATCACTGTTTGTTTTCCTTTCAGTAAATTAGCTTCTCACCAGTTTCTTGGCAGACAAACAAATCACTGTGTATATGATGCTCTGAGGGAGAGGTCCGAGGCATCCAGGAGTTTAGGAGAAGAAAAGAAAAATACCAACAAAGTAATTTGAACTGCAGTGGCGGGGGGAGAAACCATCTTCTGCTCATCCATGTAGCCACCATGCTTCTTTATATAGAAAAATTCCATATACATTGAGTCACCCCCAGGATGTTACACCTTTGGATAGCAGAAGACATCCTGCACTTGACCCTATTTTTTATAGCTCTTGTCTTTCATATGTGTTTATGGGATATGATCTCCCAGAATTAGTTTCAGCCTTCAAGCTACTTGTTGTTGTTTTTAAGTTTGAGGTAAACAGCGCAAAACATTTTGTTGCCTAGATATTATTTTCTCTTCTGAGCAGGAGCCAAATATAGCAGTGTGGACTCCGCACTGGGAATCGACTAATGTGAGTTCTGTTCAGCAATAAACTCTGATGCCTAGCAGCAATGGTTTGGGCTGGCTGACCAAGAGTTTCTCTGCGTTTCCTCCCTCAAGATAAAAGCAATGTAGAATCCAGCAATATGTGTAAGCAGGTCCAGTTATTTTTCCAGCAAAATTGTTTTTCAAGACTTACTTTCACTTGTTATAACCTGTCTTTTCACACAGCTGTAGAGATGTGGCTGGCAAAACAGGACAAAACCCAAACAAGTAAACAAACAACAAAAAGGCCAAGAAATGAGAATACCCTAGTGAGGGAGTTTTATTAGCTGTACGATTTTCAACAGAAGCCAGCCAAAATTTAAAATTTAGGGTAGGATTAGTTGTTTGCACATTCAGCTTCATTTTTTCTCTAAATTCTTCATAGTTAAGGCTTAGCTTATCCCCGTGCTGGTTTCCCTTGTGGGCCTGTTTTCCAAATGATGAGTAACAGTTTAGAAGTGAATTTCATTCCAATTTCCTCACCCAATTTGCATTCTCAATTTGATCTAAAAATATTTTTAGTGGAGAGTGCTCTATAAAAGCCTTAGTCAGAGAAAGTGTCTTGATTTAACCTCAGCTGGCAACTAAGCACCTCACAGCCGCTCGCTCACTCGCTCCCACCGTGCACTCCCAACAGGATGAAGGAGGGAATCAGAAGAGTGAAAGTGAGAAGAGTCATGGGTTGAGATAAAGACAGTTTAATAGGATGGAAAGGAAAAAAAAAATAATAATAACAGTAATGGTAAAAGAGGTAGAATATACAACACAAGTGAAGCACAATGCAATTCCTCACCACTTGCCAACTGGTATCCTACCAGTTCCCAAGCCAGCTTTCTCCCCAGTTTATATCCTGGGCATGATGTCACATGATATGGAATATCCCCTTGGCCAGTTTGGGTCTGTTGTCCTGGCTGTGTCCCCTCCCAGCTTCTTGTGCCCCTTCACCCTTCTTGCTGGCAGGACAGGAGAAGCTGAGAAAGTCCCTGATGTAGAATAAGCACTGCTTAGCAACAACTGAAACATCAGTGTGTTATCAACATTATTCTCATACTGAATCCAAAACACAGCACTGTACCACCCACTAGGAAGAAAATTAACTCTACCCCAGTCAAACTCAGGAGAGAGTGACAACATTATCTTCCTTAAGCGTAAGATTAAACTGTTTGAAATATTCTGCCCCAAGCACCACTACATCCCTTTTGAATGAGAACTGACACTGCATCTGTGGAAAATCCACCTTCCAAGTTGTCTTGGAGTCATAATATCTAGAATCCTAGACTAATGCAGTCCTGGATAGGCAAGCACACTGAAGAACTAGATTTCATTAGAATGTCATGAGATCAAATTGTTTCCAATTAACATTTTAAGTCTGAAAAATTGGAAATTCCTTCTTTTAAAAAAACCCACAAAAATACCTCCCTCTCCCTGACCCACCATCAACTTTAGCAATTTTGTTTGGGCTTTAGATACTAGCAACAGAATTTTGGTGATGTTGGAAACCAGCCATTTATTCAAGCAATTTTTGCACATCAAAATTTTTCTAGTGCCTCATACAAATTTTGTTCTCACTATATCACTGCTTAATTTCCTTAATAGCCTCTTATGATGGATATGCCAATGAAATTAAAGTCAAGAACTTCAGAGCAGCTTTTGTTACTATTTTCTAAAAGATTTCAAGAACATTTGTAGACCCTGTGATGTAGTAAAGAGTACAGCTGGTTCATTATTGAAATCAGCAAATAAAGGAAATAAAAACACAGTGATTTTCTAATAGCCTGTTCTCTTATTAAAATTTTGTAATCTATATATCCAACTTAAATCATAGTCCTTGAACATTCTTCAAGCTAGCAAGAAGGATTTACCATGTTATGCTTTTCCATATGCCAAGCACAGAACCCAAAGAAGCAGTATCTAAACACAGAATTATGAGTATATGGAGAGGTAATATGCAGTTGATTCCTTCTGTCCCCAGTTTCAGGACTCCAAGGACATGGGAAGAGGACACGAGCCCAAACCCAGCAAATTAGATGCATCTACTGATATTCCATCTGTCCTCTTATGCCATGCCTTTACTAAACTTAAAATTCAGTCATTGGGAGCCAGCTAATGGCTTCAAAGGAGGCTGAATCAGCCACGAGGAGCTCTGCACATTGGCCACAGCCATACCCTTTCGACTGTAGGAACAGCCTGGGAGGGATTTGCTGTACAGGCTGACCATGATTCCGTAACATGCAGCAGCTCTTTCGCTCCAGCAAGAAAAATAAAGCAATAATAGAAGGTCTGAGGCACCTCAGGCTTCAGCAAAAGAAATCTCTTTTTGTACAGAAAATACCTTCTACATTTATCTATGACCTCCTGCTTGTGCCAGAAGAGCTCAGGTATGTTGGTGAATTGTTTTATCAGAGATGTATCTCTCGACTTTTGAAATTACAAATAATTGAATCTTGCAACTAGGAAAGACAGTACCACCTCACCCACAACTGAGTGTTTTATAGCCCACGTCAGCAAAAGTACTTTTAGATCAAATTGGAAGTGCAGTGAGAGCCTGAAGCTGACCAGAATCATAATGCAATGGAAAACGTCACACAGACACCTGTTTCAAAGAGATTCCTTACTCAACTGGCAGATCAAAGAGTGTCAGCTACTGCTGATAAGCTCAGATAAGCCCCTGGAATTCTGGATACTTTGCAGATCCCAAACCTCTTAACACAAGAGGCTCACTTATCACAGTTTCTTTGGGGTCTCCTGAAATTAACTGACAACATTTCATGGTGTATAAAAGAGGATATGTTGGGAATGAGCACTGCATTCCTTTTTCCCCAGGCCAGCATGCTCCCCCTCACAGGTTCATCTCCCAAGTGCTCAGTGAAGTAAATTAGAGAGTAAATTGAATGGCAGTTCTTATTTTTATTTCCCTAAGAATTAGTGGGACAACAGCTAGAATACACACAGACACAGATGGCTAGAATGAGTATTATTTTTTCTGTGAAGCAATTTCTCTCTCGCTCTCTCTTTATCTGTCACATACACGTACTCTATTTCCTCTTCTGATGACAAGACTGACCAGGGTGCTGATCAGCCACGTTGCCGATATTGACAATGACAAATCCCTTCCACAGCTCAGGAGAACCTTAAATAAATTCTCCCAAGACACTGGCAGACATTCTCCTCCTTGCTCTGTCATTCATGGGGAAGGCTGAAAGGCTGATTAGAAATTATGCAGGGCATTCTAGAATGGAAAAAATCTCCTTGATAGGGAATAAGTCAGGACTATAAAATGCATTTAATTCCTTCTCTTTCCTCCTTCAGTTTTAATTAGGATTAAAATGTCTCTGCCAGATATTTTGGAATTACTTTCATTTTCTTACACTATGCATGAGCTTATCTGCTTCACATTATCCCGAAAAATACTGGAGAATTAACTACTGGAAATAAAACTGTTGGAAGGCAAACACATGCCAGAAAAATCCAAGGCTCTATTCATTTTCCCACCCTCTCCAGAACACATGCACATCAAAAGTTTGTGGCAAAAAACCAACCCTAACACCCACTTTTTCCCCCACAAACGTATTTTCATTTCATTGTAATAGAACCTTGTTTCTGGGCAAATGACAAGCAAAAGTGTTGGCAAGAAGTAGAATCTTGGCTGGTCAGGGCTTGTCAGAAGTTTATGGGTTGCATTCAGCACTTCTCAGGACTAGGTGCATCATCTCCCAATAACATCTCATGTTTAATAAAAACTACAGGAAAAAAGAAAACAAAAGTCAGGTCACCCCAAAGAAGAACCAAGTCCACCCTCAACCCAAAGCTCACAGTGTTTTTCCTTGCACAGCCATTCATGGCACCCTTACTGTATGACAGCCATACATGCCACTCCCTGGCACCCTTACATTTTCTGTTCCTCTCCTAAAATAATGTGCTCAGCTATTGGTCCTTTTCACATTATGTAGATTCAGGGCATCATCTAAGACCCAAAACTTTGGGCCACAACCTTGAAATAGCAAGCAACCATGTTGAGTCTAGCCACAAACAGGACAAAGCCTAGAGGGGCTGTGGTGAGAGCCACCAGCAGCCACAAACACCTCTCCACACAGCAGAGCACTAGGGTTTTGATGAAATAGAAGTGTTCTCCTTTGATAAGGAAAAGCTTGGAAGCAACAACCTATGTTTGCATAAGAAAAAAAGAAAAAAATTATTACAAACCTGTGGGATTTGGTTTGGATAGCTTTCAGAGCTGGGTGTATCTGCCTGATGCTGACAGCACCTTCAAATAACTCTAGGAACATACAAAGCAGTATATGACATGAATATTTACCTTTAGGGGTTTTACTCAGCCATAACTATACAAATATCCACAGTAGGAACTGCTGTTGTGGTGGGCCCTGTAAAGAAGGCTGGGACTGTGACTCAGGCCAGCCTTGCACCCTGGATGGATTGCATGCCTGATGTGCAGCATCCCCTCCAAAGCACAGGCATCTCCATGTGTCCCAGTCAGCCAAGACATGCACATCCTGTCCTGTCTGAAGGGACACACCTTTAGTGGGCAGGACTCAATCGAGGGGTGGAAGTGACATCAAGGGAAGAGCTGCTGGTGGATTCCAGTGGGATGAGTGCTTACAGGCAGTCAGTATAACAATGGTTATGAAGCAGCACAGGCAGACATCTCTATAGCCCTCTCAAAGACAGAGAGGGCTCCAAAAGAGTTTGAGACACCTTCACACTTGAGGGTGTCCAATAAACTTGTTTAGTGAGGTGAGGCCAGTCACAACAGGTTTATAGCATCTGATGATATGCTTTGATGCAAGATGCTAAACCAAATGGAGAAATGAGTCTAGTCCAATATGACAAGTTACATGTTCCTTTAGATTAATCATTTTAGTGAGAAATACTAACTTTTCAAAGCACATTCTTCAGAATTTGTCATAATGACTGATGATGCTTCTGTTGATTTCATAACAAATTTTGCATTTAAAAAGCATTTTATAATCTTTTGCACCAAATCTAGAGCTATATATATACCCATCCAGCTACAGCTAATTTTCAGGCAGATGTAGACCTAAGAACATTCATACAATTTAATTATTTTGAAAATATATCCCCACATTTGTGGGTCTACTGATTGAATTGTCTCTCTTGTGAAGCTCAAGTTGGTCCAAGTCTTTCTGTGAGGAAGACCTTAGAACAAACAGAAGGAAAGAAGCATGGAATATTCAGCATTTACCTTTTCAGATAAAGAGTAGAAAGCTTTTTAATTGCTAAAGCTTCCATTATAAGTACATAGAGAATATGTTATTAGTGTTGGTTTTAAGATCCAGCTTACTTTTGTGCAAGCAGGTTTTGTTCCTTGACAAACAATCACATCATCTGCCTTTTTTTTTTCTCCCAGTAAGAGAACAATAAAATTGCAGAAATCCATTTTCTTAAATATTGCACAAGACTCAACACTTGGAGATTGAAGACAGAAAATAAGACTGTGAGACAGTGAAATAAGGTGTCTTGAGTTAGGAGAGAGGCAAAAATATTACTAACAATTAATATTTATACAGCAGAGGTGGATTCCCTTGTACATTCTCTTAATTGTAAATTAACTCATTAAGCATAAATGTGGATTCTGGATTGTTGATCTCATTCAGTCTGAAAAATCCCAATACAACTACATAACAGCTCTTTGATTGCTCACTACAGCTGATGCTGGCAAAGGTTCAAGCACTGAAAAACCCAAAGAAGATGCTTTTTGATCTTTCCACAGATGTGTTTGCCACAGGTGTTTATCTCTGATACATTCACGGTGAAAAATTCATTAGCCCAAATGCTAGCAGGAGTGGTTTGTTTGGAAGCTTTTGGCACATTGAGTGATCTTCTCAGGATGGAAAATTTCCAGTTGCAAACCTACTGCCAGTACTACTCAAAAATAGCAGAGTGGTATATCATCACTGCTGTCTGTATCCCAGGCTGAGCTCTGTTGTCCCTAGGTCCTCTTCCCAGTGGTGCCCCAGTGGGGGCATCACCACCAAGAGATTTGCTGTGGAATTCAAACACAGACCTGCAGGAAAGCAACTTGCCAAAAGGTTTCTGGATAGAGGAGCTGCAGAACGAACAAAAAATCTCAGGAAATATCTGCTATCAAGCTATGGATCCGCAGTGGCAGATCACTGCTACAGCTATTTATATCCTAGAGAGTGAAATCAATTTGACTTGAAGATCTTCTTTAGAAGGATTACGCTTTACTCACCTTAAAATTATATGTAAGGATGTAGTAGTAGTAATTATATGTTAGGATGTTCTTAATCCATTATTCTATTTATATTTTAACCAAAGTGTGAAACTATTTTCTGTGAGTTGAGAACAAACCTTAATTCAGAGAGGTCAAGACTTTAATGTCCAATGGCTCCAGGGTTTTTAGTGCCTGGTGAAAGATGCTTGCAGTTCAGCCTTTAAAGTTTGGACAGCTAGTACTGTAGGGCATATCCAGGGAAGCACAGCCAGCCCTCCTAACCGCAAAGCATCTTTCTAGTTACTCAGTCACATTATCTCAAAAGTTAGGTGTTATTTTTTCCCTCTGGCAGCATTCTGGCTTCTGCCTTACCAACACATTATTCACCCAATTTCCATTGCAAAGTCATCTTTGCAATGGGATTGACTTTTTGCTCTTATTAGCACAGAAAAACTAAGGTAAAGCACGGAGTACCTGAAATCCTTACAGATTTAATAATTTATTATTAAAGTTGTCACACATGCCATGGAAATTTTCAGATTACTTAGCCTCTTGTGTAAACCAAAGGCTAATATATGACCCAAACAATTACAGTCTGTGAGCTTTCACAGACAGCCTGAGGGCAGCTGTAGCAGGTAAGACGGAGCAGCAATTTGGAAAGAGCAGCAGGCAGTCAAGCACTGTTAATATAGGAGTAGTATAGAAGGATAAAGCTTCTCTTAGTTCATTAGGATCAAGAGGGAATCGGATAATTGGAGGGCGCTTGCACATGCATTCAACTTTTGAAAACATATTTGAGCAAATGTTTTCTCCTAGACACAGCATCACACTGCTAAAATAAATCTTTTCTAAGTTCTTGTTCAAGTGAGGTAGGAAAGAAAGAGGAGGAGGCAAGTTATCCCTGACAAAGTATCAGCCCACCTGCACTAAGAACAGTCCTAAGGACCTTGAATGAGAAGTGTCTTAGCTTGCATTTAGCTCTGCTCAGCATTTTCAAAATAAAGAGAAAAAAAAATAGAGAAAATAATTAAAAGCAACAGTGGTTAAAGAAGAACAAAGCAAGAAAACTGTGACAGGAACACAGACAAAAGTGGGCAAAACCACTTCAGATTTCAGTAAGAGTTTCTGATGCAGCATTACAGCTTATTTAAATCAAAGTTTTTGGAGGGTTTTCTAGCAAATGCACCATGTCATTTCTGTAAGAGTGAAACAAAAGTTAATTTAAAAAAAAGGGGAAAAAAACCAGAAAAGCAGCCTTTACAGTTACATGAAGCCAGACTTGAATAAACAAGGGGAACAATGGTGTGATTCCTCCAGAAGAAAATTAGATGTTTCTTTTTTTATCTTCTCTCTTCTGTTTTACTGAAGCTTAAGAAAACCAGAAAGTTGAAAGCTAGCTCATCTGCCAGTCTGTTTGCCTCACAAATATAGGGGACAAAGGATGGGTTTCTGAACTTATCCTAGAAGGAATGGGAGGGGGGAAAAAAAAGAAAAGCTAAGCAGGAGGTCCCCCAGACTGCTAACAAGGATGAGAGAGATCTTAACCCAGACAAAACCAGTGTCATGAAAAAGCACCTGCTAATTCATTTTAGAAATCTGGTGCTGACACACAGTGCTCGTGTTGACACACACCAAACCAAATGAGGGAAACAGGGGAAGACAATGTGGGGAATGTAAAAAATAAACATATTACTAACTACTTTTTTATTCTTAAATTATATCTGTACTGTTATAATTTAATCACATTATTTATGTACTTTTTAAAAAGAAATAAAACATTACTCTTTTTCCTTTGGGTCTCTTCACTTGCATGATGATTTTCATGAGAGGCAGGATTCTGTGATTCTACAATGGGGTCATCCCAGTGAAAGATGACCACAGATGTATCTGAATCAGGTGGTGCTGTTAGCCATCCTGATAACTCACTGAATCAGTCTGCAATCCCAGATCAAAAAATCCCATTTCACTAGAAATAGTTCTACTGAATTAAATTGAACTTCTGAAAAGTCAAAGGAGATTTTATTTTTACATATATGTGTATGCATACACGCACACACAGAGCAGATGGTTTCACCTCATTGCCTCCTGTCTCTGAAGAGATATTTTATGGTAACCATTGCACACAATCTTCCTCAAAATATAATATCAGTGGCAGACTGTGGGTCACCCTCTCAGATTATTCAGCACAGAATATTCACTGAAAAGCATCTTTCACTAATTTCCCCCACAACTTCAGTTACAGGCACAATAGTAACAGCTAATAAATAAATATTACATTCTGCTGAAATTAATGAATTTAAATATTATTTGCTTACCTATATGGTCTCTAACACAAGTCCTTTAAAAAAATCTGAAAAGACTGTTTCCCCAGTAGCTTTAGCCAACCAAAGTAGTGACAAATTCTTTAAATTTGTACAATATAAATCTTTACTGTCCTCTGCCAGGTATTTCTGGATAAATAAGTCTTTATTTTTTCAGTTTAGAATAGTCAAGGCAGTGCAATATTTGCATACAAATGCCTACTTCTAGCATAAAACTGTGAATTTACATAATAAGTATACAGTATCCTTAGAAAAAGGGAGCTATGGGGCACATCCTGCTATCAGCTATGGCATTTTAAGCCTGCAATGAACCTGAATGGGGCTTCTCCAGATTTACACAGGATTAACATAGGTGTTGAATGGCACATTTTCTTGATAAAATTTCCATGTGGTGAAATGAGTGTAGAGGAGGAGTTTAGGCAAATATCATGCATAATAAATTGCCTTTTTTTTTTCATCAAGAGAGATACTATAAGAAAAGAGTACATTTTATATACTGTACCAGACTGGGTGAAATTAATAATTTAACTGAAGAGTGATTGCGTAAAATAACAATAAAATACAGATATATGTTCAGGCAGGAGTTTCAAAGGGATCTAATAACACAGGCTATGGAGAGACCTTGCTCTTACAGCCTGTATGTCCCACAGGACTTGAGAATGATTTCTGGAGTTTATTTGTCGTAGCTTTTGTACACTCCTGTTGTTGGTAGCCTTCAGCTAGATACACAGGGATTCCCACAACACCCAAAAATATTTCAATATCTGGAGCATAAACACATTGAGATGGGAATCAACAGAGATGGGCTGAGTTTCCACCTCTGCCACAAGTAGCTGTGTGATCTTCACCAAGTCACTTTTGTTTCTGGCTCCCCTGCCATTTCAACCATCATCACGATCAAGAAAATGGGTCATCATGATCATTCAACAGGTAGTGGAAGCTCCCAGAGCTGCAATCTGCAGCTTGCACACTGAGCTACCTGCACTAAATGCATTCCTCAACACTTAGCCTAGGTGTGAGAGTGCAGGGCCAGCAGGAATCAGCAGAGGATAAGGATCTGTGAGAATGGTCATGCTCACATGCTCATGTGAAAATACAGGGTAGATGGACTTTAATATCCAAGTAAATTTACATTTTGCTTATTGGTGGGGGAAAAGCATTTGCAGTAGAGGGGTTTTGTAAGCAGGCTCACTTGAATTATGAATACAGATATATATTTTTGATACAAATTTACTAATACCTTTACTATTAATGCTTCAAGGCCACCACCATATGAATGTGTTTATCAACCATTCATTAATGCAGGTCGTTACTATAAAATGATGCACTTGTGCCCTGTTAAACCATTACTTAGTGTTTCATCAACATTCTCTCCATGTGCTTTAAATCAGGTTGTTGAAAATACTTGTAATAAATTCCTAAACCATGAATGGTCATAAAATGGTTTACACACACAGAGCCTATTTTACTGTGTCTGGTCCTCTAAATCATCAGGCCATATTTCTTGAACCCTAGAAAAAAAAATTTTTAGTTCTAAAGTGTGCCCAATGGATACATGTCATTTCAGCTCTAAAATACCCTAATCCATTATGGTTGCAATGTATATAGTATTTCTAACAGGCTGAAAAGGAATCTTGAAATGATTTAATTAGAGGCATCTGAATTAAAACATCAGAAGTGTAGTAAGAGACTAAAGTGTCTGTGGTTCACATAAACCCTGGATAACAACACGGAAAAACTCCTTTGAGACTTGAATAGATAATAGAAACAGTAAGAAAGTATTCCTTGTATGTTTTCAAGCTGTTGCTGCAAGAGTTTCCCAATTGGGAGAAAAAGACACATTTAATTAAAATTCAGTATAAATGTCCTGTTTACTTATAGCTATAGAGGTTTTGCACTATTGAGACAAGCACAGTCTACCATTATCAAAACCAGCTGTTTTATAATTTATAAATGGAAGGTGAGAATAGGTAGATGTACTCAGAACATTGTGTTTCCAATGTATTGCTGTATTTTAAAGTCATAAAAGAATGATCTGGCATTCAAGCTGTCCAAAAAGTAATTTGCAATTCAGTACATTGTATTTTAATCAATAAATAATCATGAATAGAGGAGGTCATGAGCTCTCATGTAACTAGTCACTGCTGGGTTTCAGGGAACAGCTCCCTTTCATGGATGCTGAATGTAAAATAAAACAAACTGCCAAGACCTTTGCAGTGTGAATGTGTTATCCCACTGTTTTGAGGTGGGCTTTGAATTACATGGGGAAAAAAAAAAAGATAAAATAAGAAAAAACAGAAAAAAGAGAGAAAGTACTTTTTTATGGTTTTCTGATCAATTGTATTGTAAACTGTTATCATAGAATCACAGAATACCCTGAATTGGAAGGGACCCACAAGGATCATCAAGTCCAACTCTTACCACTGCACAGGACATCCCCAAGAATCACATCATGTGCCTGAGAGCACTGTCTGAATGCTTCTTGGCTCTGGCAGGCTGGTGCTGTGACCACTTCCCTGGGGAGCCTGTTCCAGTGCCCAGCCACCCTCTGGGTGAAAAACGTTCTCCTCATATCCAGCGTAAACCTTCCCTTATACGACTTCTGGCCATTCCTTCAGGTTCTGTCACTGGTCACCACAGGGGAGAGCTCAGTGCCTGCCCCTTCTCTTCCCCTCACAAGACAGCTGTAAAGTGCAACAAGTCGCCCCTTGATCTCCTCCAGTGAGGAGGACAAGCCAAATTACCTCAGCCAGCCCTCATGTGTCTTCCCCTCTAGACCCTTCGCCGTCATTTTTGCCCTCCTTTGGACACCCTCTAATACCTTAATACCTTGCTTATGTTGTGACACCCGAAACTGCCCCCAGCACTCGAGGTGAGGCCACCCTAGTACAGAGCAGAGCAGGACAATCCCCTCCCTTGCCCTGCTGGTGATGCTGTCCCTGATGCCCCTAGGACAGGGTTGGCCCTCCTGGCTGCCAGGGCACTGCTGACTCACATTCAACTTTCTGTCAACCAGGTCCCCCAGGTCCCTTTCCCCAGCACTGCTCTCCAGCTTCTCATTCCCCAGTCTGTCCCTACATCCAGGGTTGCCCCATCCCAGGTGCAGAATTCTCCACTTGTCTTTGCTGAACTTCACATGGTTGATGATTGCCCAGCCCTCTAATTTGTCAAGGTCTCTGAGTAGGACCTCTCTGCCTTTGAGGGAGTCCACAGCTCCACCAAATTTTGTATCATCAGCAAATTTACTTAGTAGTCCTTCCTGTCCTGCATCCAAATTGTTCATGAAGATGTTGAATAGCAGGGGGCTTAAGATGGAGCCCTGAAGAACCCCACTGTTATTGGGAAAATAAAAGGCATATTTGTTTACTGTTAATACACTGTCAGTTTCAGCCATTTCCTATACACAAGCTATTTTCAATCTCGTTATCAGCTCAAGGAATTACTTTTCTTTTGTAAAATAGTGTTATTTAATCACTGCATGTATTTGTGCCATATCAGTCTGTGCTTTCAAACACTCACCTGCCAAGAACAAGTTAGTCTTGCCTCACTGGTTCTGCACAGACATAAAGCACAGTGGGAAAGAGGGGAATCACCTGTACACCCAGGCACAGCCATGAATATAACCTTTAAATGAGAAAACACCCTCCCAGAAAGTTGCTTCACTTGTTTCATTCAACCCCAGTCAACTAAAACAGATAGCTCTGCTTCTCCTGGCAGTGTTGTCATGGTAGTCCTAGGCTCTCTGCAGCCCTGAAATCTTTCCAGGAGGGTGTGGAAGTGCTTACACAGGTAAGCTGGAGCACAGAGAGGGATGTTGCAGCAGCTTCCCTCAGGCTTGTGCAGAGGTACCCAGTATGGTGATACCAAAGCTTGATTAAGAAAGGGTGCTGTGCACCACCTATTTCCAAGGCATATCTGAACTGAGCCTTGGCCACCTAGCTCTCACCAGCCCACCTGACAGTTCCCTGCAAGCTCCAAGCCATCTCCATGTCTCCAACAGCAGGCTGAAGGGACAGTGCATCACAGAATGAGTCTTCACTGAGCTGGCCTCAGTGGCAAGATTTGATCAGAGCCTGCATTTCACCCCTGCTCACAGACGAGAGGTGGGAGGATGGAATGGGATGAGGGCAGATGAGTAGTTACCAACAGTTACTCTCTGGGCCTCCCATGTGGAAAAGCAGCAAAGCTGCTCAAAGGAGATTCCATCTGCTCCTGGTAGGGAGCACAAACATAAATAACACCGTATGGCCAATGTTATCCAAGGCAGCTGTTGGATCTAGGAATCCTACAGAGGAATCCTAATATTACAGTATTCGGCAGTCTGCACAGAATATTTAAGAAGAAGTTCTTAAAGAATTCTAAATTTAGTTTATAAGCTAAATTTAAACATGAATAATTTATATGCAAATACAGAAGCAGGGAAAAGCTACTGTAATGCTTTGTAAAAAAGTCCTTGTTTGGTATCACTAGCAGTAGCATTTTACCAGAATAGACCCAAATATCTCTATACAGGCAGATTGATGTAAATAAGTAGCAGAGGGCATTTTCCTTCTGCACTTCAGATTCAGCCTTGTCACAAAACAACCTGTTTGCCACTCTACTCAAAACAACATTTACAGACTCTGGATGATGGCTGAGAATTAAAAATCAGCTTTGTTAATTTCCTAGCTCCTGAACTAGGGGAAAAACCCCTGTATCAGGCAAATTTTGCTCCCTTGGAACTACATTTATTTAGCTGCTGATGAACAAAAAGAGAAAGTGCTGCTCTTTCCTGGTTTTCTTTATCAAGTAAAAGTATTTGAAGGTACAGACTGATATGGCACAAATTCTGTGCTACAACTCTTCTGTAGCTGTGTCAAGTGATGGCATAACCATTTGCTCCAAACAATATGAATGATGCAATGGTGGGGGACACCAAACCAGAAACAGAAAGGAAAAAAAAACCCAACAAAACAGCAGTTCTCCATTTTAAAAGGAACAAACAGTCATATTTGTGGGTACAAAAATATCTTGACACAATGATCGCTTCTAGAAGATCGCTGCATTTCACAAAGGTTTGATAAACACTGCTTCGTGCTTTCCCATTCAGACCAACATTACATGTCAGTTTCTAAACATCACTTTGAAAGACTTCATAATATAGGCTTTGATTTAGCAGAGCTGTTCAGCATGCAGGAGACCATAAGTGTGTACATAGATGTGGGTTCATTAATGAAGATGAAAAGGACATACAAACAAGTGCTTTGCTGAACTGCAGCTGTAGTGAATTCTTTTCAGAAACTGCTACCTAACAAGAACACTAAGTGGGTCTTCTGTTTCTGTCCATGTTCTCCCCTCCATTTCATCAGGCTGTATCACCTTTGAGTAGAACTGAGTGACTAATGTTTCTTTGATGGATTTAAACTTTTGCTTTACAGGACTAATTTGTATATAGTTTCTGCTGTAGTCCTAAAAGACACCCATTATTTTTTAACCCTGCACAGGAAAAGAGAAGACTTTAAAAATCTGACTTTCCTGACTTCTACCAATCTATTCTTTCACTGCAACTACCAGAAAGTGTTGTGCAAGCAATCATTCATGCCACTGATTTTTCAAAATTTCTTTGCTCTAGCTGTGGTTTGACATACAACATGACTGATTTCCAACTAACTCAAAGGATTTTTTTTCCTAAGTATATGACTGAAACCCATGGGAAAAAGATGAACCTTCATAGCTACTGAACTGTAACTGTTAAGTACTATAGTTTGTTGTGCCTATTCCAGCAACCAAAGATGACAATAAAAGAAGGTATGCTGCTATATGTGTCCAAATGTTTTGTCATGCTTGACATGCCATTAGGTGGTTTAAAGAACACACAGAATCTGCAAGCGATGCAGTATGGATCTGCTAACTTCCCAGGAGAAGAGCTTGGAGCATACCATTGAGGCAGTTATAGACTCAGAATTCCACATTTTCCCCTATTGACAGTCATTTCCATTATGTGGTCTATTTTGTTGTTGTTGTTCATTTTCAGTCAATTTAAAAGCAAGCAAAAATGTCCAAAAACCAACCAACAACAACAACAAAAAAACCTCCTCAATAAAACCACAAAAAAATCACCACCAAAAAAAACCCAAACATAAAACTCCAGAAAAACAAACAAATTTAGTCAAGAGGGGTTTCATCACTCTCCTGATAGACATTTTCTATTAAATTTTACCCCAGACCTCCTGCACCCCAGTATAGAGCTAATGACAGACACAAATAGAAATGTGTATTTGTATTTCATTTTGAAGTATTTCCAGTTTGTGATGCAATTGCCTTCCATTATTGCCTTCCCTCATTGTTCCTCTCCTCAGTGTGAGATTTTCATTCTTCCCTGCAATGCCAAGGACAGGAGTGTAGTTTCTTTTGTTCTTTTTTCATTGCCTTCATTGAATATACCAGTTCAATTGCAGTAATTCACCATGTGAAATGTTTATTTTTAGTGCTGACCCCTTTAGGGAAAGAACATTTGCTCAGACACAATCAAGAAAACACAGATGATGGTACACTCAAGACCTGTAATGGAAGTACCTGTTTATACACTGACACATCACAATTTAAAGACGCAGTGAGAGTAATTTGTCACCCAGGGTCACTCACTACTACAAGAGAGCTAGAGAAAAGCAAGGACCAAATCTAGTCTATGAGGCCACAGAGGAAACACTGTCTATAATATTAAACATTAAATCTTCAGCATCTTCGAAAAAAAGTCATTGAGTTCCCCAGTTTGGATCTCTGGGAGCGTTAGAAATTGAGTCAGTGCTAATAGAAGGAACAGACATTTCATCGTCTACAGACGCCACTTTCAGCAAAGGTACATATATTTGGAAGGAAACCAGCAACTAGTCAGATGTCCCAGTTTAGACAGAGCCTCTGAATAAGTGCTTGAATGAGAAGACTTAGAGTGAACTTCTGGAAGAGACAGCTAAGTTGCCATTACCGTTAGATACCCAGATTGCTTTCTGAAATTCTCTGACCTGCTGAAGCAGCTCAATTATGCCTGAAAGTAAAATAGCCCAGTCTTCCCCCAAACCACCTGTCATTCAGCTCCCAGGTTCATTAGCACAAGCAAGGAAAATATGCACTTCATCGAGACAAATCTCAGCTTGGCCAAGACATACCCACCAACATGCAGGAGCAGCATCTCACAGCTCCTAAAAGCTCTGCTCAGTATTTATTGCTTAACTGTTTATGCAGTTATAACACACAAGGGCTTGGTGAAGCCACTTGAATATCTTTGTAAGTAATCAGATGTGATCAGAATACAAACAAAGGAAATGATGGAAGCTTTCGCTGAGGGATTTTGTCTTACCTTTCCCTTGCTCTCAAACATTAAACATCTTGAAAAATACTTGACAAACTCCCATGTTACACTAAGCTTCTTCCTTCTGATGATACCATCAGAAATATTAAACCCCAAAAGTAACTGTCCAATTTTATCTCTTTCAGATTATTAAAGTTGAGATCTATTTTTTGCTTCAGCTTTTTAAGTGAAAAAGACACTTTCAGGAAGCTTTCTCTGTGAGCTTCTCTATCTGAAATATTCAATAGGATACTGTTATTTTTATTTCTCTTGGTGTCTTTTTTCAGCTACAACAATGGCTTAGCTGGAGCTAAATGAGTCTCCCAGGCATTATTCCACATTCACAAACAGGCTTCCATTGGCAAAGGCTGCTACGTGCCCTTGGTTTCCCAGACACAGACTCTATTTTCACTCTTCTAATCCCAGGTCCACCTGTTTTACCAGACAAACATGGGCAAGCAAAATATCTGTAAGTGCAGCCTGGTGGATCTCAAAGTCCCATATGGGATGGGGTATTTCACGAAGAAAATAAAAATTACAAGAAAATGTGACAAAAGAGGAGTTTAATTTCTGGTACACTGGTATGATAGCTGTTCTCAGCTTGACCCAGGGGAAACAAGGTGGCTGTGGTTACAGTACAGATTTTCAATTTTTTTTTTAAATAGGTTTCAATAACCAGAAAGCATAAAATCATTACATTTCTAACATCTAACTTGATCTTCCTGTCTGGTGACAATGCCTCTAAATGTGTGGTGTAAAAAATTTTTCAGGCACCTTAAGCCTCATTTTCTTCCCTTGCTTAGGCCCCCAAGGTGAGCTGTTGGGGTGCCCTGCATTGCCAAGGCACAGCAGTTGGCTACCTGCACTTTGAGCAGCTGGCCCCCAGCCCACCAAGCCATGGGCTCTGGTGAACTTCCCCTTTCATAGTCACCAAAACTGCGAACAAAATAATATGTTCCCTTGAGCCATTACAACAATGGGGGCAGGGATCTCCAGTGAAGGACAGCCCAGGGGGAGCAACACGTCAAACCCACATGAACGTGAGTCACAGTCTGCAGAGGGTGGTCATAACAAGCCAACTCACTCTGGAACATTTTCCCAACTTTTGTCAAAATATGGGGTTTGGTTTAGGAGAATCTACACAGAACAACGTGTGGACTTCTTGATTTCCACCCTCCCAAAAACATCATCTATCCAGTGTGATTTCCCAGGACCATTTTCTGCAGGAAACATCCTCTGATGCAGCATCATGGTTCCTCTGCTTTTGTTCTTGGCCAAATAACTTGAAGTACAGAGAGCAAAATGAGATTAATAAAAAGAAAGAAGGTCAAACCTTTCATCAAGTTCAAGAGTTCTGTTTTGCAGTTGAGTGAAGTAATGTCTCATTCCCACTTAAATTCATTCCTCCAGCACTAAAGCTTACTAAATAATTATACTAAAGCCAATCCTGATTAAATCTTTTGTACTTTTAGAATCAGAACATCAATTAAATTAAACAATGATTGCAAAATACTGAATCTTTTCCATATCCTTCTTACAAGAAAAAAAAAAGCCTGTTTAATGATCTCAATTTCAAAAACATATTCAGCCAGTTAGTTCTCACTGAAAACCAAAATCCTTCTCCCACATATGGAGAAGTGACTTTTGCTGGTTTTGTCCTTACTGTAAAATGGATATATCAAAAAACCCAAACCAA